>JARSSU010002877.1:0-113997 GCA_029619165.1 Eurosta solidaginis | reverse complement strand
AGATTCCATCCAGGAACTTCGGTAGTTGGAGCAGAGGAAGAGGAACAGAGAAAGACACGCCCCGTACTTTTTTTCCCTTCTTCCCGAACGGCCGTCATCCCCTACTTTCCCGGCCCCCCTCCAAGCCCAGCACCTATTATTCTTTATTGTAAGGTCATTTTAGTTTGGTGATGTTCCTTCTCTTCCTTAAATATTTTTTTTGGATTCTTTTTAATTTCTACATATTATTTTGGTGCAGGGTAGGCGTAAGTAATAATAAAATAGATATACCACTAGGCATATAAGTTATAACTGAAATTGTTAAATAAATTTTAAGAACAACGAATATGTTTTCTTTGGAATTTTTTCGTTGAAGTTACGTTAGGAAAAATGCAGGCCCTTTAAGTCTCCTTCGTGTTAGTGTGGGTGTTGCCCTCGCGGCATACTAGGAATGGGGGAGGTGTTGCAACCGGACTGACAGACGATGATTTAGATAAGACCACTACAGACGGACAAACGTCAGGTAAAGGGAACTCCACTCGGTTATCGGAGTCAAAGTGGAGTTCAAGGTTGTTCATGCCTCATGACTCCACCTGACACGGATGGTCTTCTACCGCCTTCCTTTTCTCCATCGTTCTCCTTCTTTTATTCCCGTTTCTGGTCCTATTTTTTTCCTTCTTCACGAATAGGCATGACAATTATAGTTTTGTTTTTGTGACTGTGGGTCCAGGAAGGTAGCAAGAACTGCGCCTCAACGCCGACGAGCCTCAGCAGGGCTACCACCATGCCTAACCGCCACCCTTCTCGCCCGGACCAAGCAGTTACATTACAAATGCTCGGCGGACAAAGAAGACATCCCGTGGCAGTTTTGGGCGCGATGTTTTGAAAAACCTGCAGTTTCCTCTAGTGTGCTTATTTTAGCCCTGGCGGTCATATTGGAGAAGAGTAGCATTAAAGCAACGGGCAAACTGCTTTATAGGTGACTATGAGCATTTCTTTATCTTTGCTCCAAGCGCTTCCGGCAAGGGACTTGAGGAATTTGTTGCGGCTCTGGGATTTTAGTACAATTGCGGCTGCATGCCCGCCAAAATGTAGATTCCGATCAAACGTCACATCCAGTATCTTTGGATGAAAAATAGTGGTGTAACCTAATGTCATCGATATGGATGTCCAATATGGTCGACGTTTGTCATGCGCATGTTGTAAATAAGGTCGAGGTGGATTTTTTTGGTGACAATGTCATATTTCGTGAGGTGAAAAAATTGGAAATATTGGGGAGATAGTCGCTTATTTTAAGTTGATTGAGCTGTTCTGGTGCCCTGCACTTGCAAGGCTAAGACCCAGCTTTAAGGAGGGCCACAGCTATCAGATCTAGAAGTGGCATAGGTCCCACACAACTTCATGTATTTGGGAAGAGGACGGAGTTGAGAAAACTTCTGGGTAATTCTATGGACCCCTTCAGTCTATATGAGATACTTACTTACCATCCAGTTCAACTCAACCTAACTCAAGGTTTCATCTCCCTTTAGTAACAGAAACTTCGAGCCCCTTAAATCTGTAAGCTTAAATAAAATATTAAATCATCACTTTCATCTTTAGAGGTAATCATAGCCCTCTTTTTAAATACGCTGTAAACAAGCGTTTGCATAAATTATGTATCTTGAAAGTAACACAATTAAGTTATTTTCTATTCAAAACTTATTAGTATTACAAACGCCTTCAGGCAAAGGCAACGCTATCCCGTCGTGTGTGTTAAGTTTCTTTCTTTCTAATTTATGTATCTCGTACATTTTAGTATAGATCTTGTTTTGCAGGTGTTGATGCCCAACTGCTGCTGCTGGGTACTGAGTGCTGATGCAGTGATGCTGGTGTGACGCTCACCCCAGTGCCCATTTGATAGAATATATAAGGATGCAACTAATATCCAGTTGTGCTTGAGGCTTACAGACCGGACGCTAGCTAAACTGTTGTAGGTATGTACATGTAAGTGTGTGTGTGTGTGTTGAAGCCTTAGAATGTAGGTACGCATCAGCTCATTGCTATTTAATATGCCAAACACACATCACCCGCCGGTTATGGGAGCAATAAATGCAGAAATTAGTAGAAATTATGCCACAGAGTACAACATTAAAATGCGTTATTTAAAATATGACTTAAAATAGTTACTAACTAAAGTGACTAACGAACGAACAAAGGGAACAAAAATCTGAAATGATATGAATACATACATACATATGTATTGCATAGCAAATATTCTGTGTGATTTAGACAGTACCATAATTTTGGCATTAGAAATTTAGAGAGGACACAATTGGAAAAGTAAGCACGTGTAGAATAATGTACCCGATTGCAGCAAGTTTAGTATGGCTTCCATTTTTTTATATAATAAAAAGTTTAATAGTCGGACGACAATAAGTGAATTTTTTTACGAAGTAGAAACCTTAGCAAAAATGCGTTGAATTTTGGTCTAAATGTCGAAATCAAGAAGAGATGCCATAGAACTAGCAGGAGGAGTATACAGAGGCAGCATGGCATCAGGCTCGGAATATACATGTAAGCCACAATTGAACACGTCTTGCTAAATCCAAGTAAATTGTCCTCTTTTCAACCTTAGACGTACGAAACGCTTTCAACGCCGGGAGATGGGCGGGCAAGCTGGCCGCTTAAAAGCAGCAATTTTACTACCATACTATCTTAAGTGCGTCTTCCAAAGCTACTTCAAAAAATGGGATTTTTATATATCAATGCTCAGTGGGTCCGCTCACAATAAACGTCACATGTGGAGCAGCACAGGGATCAATAATTGGTTCTGACTTGTGGAACTTCAGTTAAGATGAATTATAAACCACGAAATGCCTGATGAACCTTTCTTAATTGGATACGCAGATGACATTGCTGCAGTCACTACAGCGCGAAACACAAATGAAGCACGTATAAAGCTCAATCTAGTCATGATATGCGCACAAGGAAGTGGCTAGACTCGCACGAACTCAAGTTGGCAGCAGAATCAAAGACTAGATACTCCTAACAAAAAAACATTTACCGCTAGAAGTTAGCTTTGAAAACATGGAATATAACATTAAAGAAGGTAGTCAAATATTTAGGAGTAAGGCTATACAACCGACTAACAAATTGGGCGCAAATTAAACAGGCGACTGAAAAGGAATCTAAACAGGCTGATGGCACACATTGAAAACCAACATAAACCAAAAGAATAAAGGAAGCGGCTGATGGTAACTACCCTATCCACGGCCCTACTGTACGACTCTGAACTGTGGGCAAAACACACCTCGTAAGAATAATCGTTGTAAGTTTCACAGTACAGCGAACAGCATCTCGAGAGTAACCTGCGCTTACCAGGACCAGCCGTACAGTGATTAGCGGAACAATCCCCATCGACCTATTAGCGCTGCAAAGGAGAAGGTTATGGAAAACATACAAGTAGACGGGTCAAGAGCGCATGAAAGCCGTTAAGAAAGAGAGAAGGGAAAGAAAGTTACGGTCTTTCTTCAAATGCCCGAGGAAAGAGTCGTCCAAACCACTGCCAATAACGTTACAGCAAAAATTCTGAGCGGCCCAGGAGAGTGGCAACCAATCAGTAACCACGAGTCAGAGCAAAAGAGCAAGACCTGAACGCAGGAACAACAGAAAGCTTATACAAAACGAGAAATATGTATCGTCACACTGAATATATAGAAAGTGGTCCGAGGATGGGAAAACGACACCAGATGGGATGTTTTTAGCTCTAGAACACACGGTTGCTACGACGGAAGCAACTATGACGAACTAGACATTTTCCCTTCCACCCGCAAAAAATATTAGCCAAATTGGGTGTCATGAAAGGCCAGTTCACCGTTAACCTGACCATCGCAGAGAAAGAAATTTAGTGGTTGAAATATATCAAACTAAGCAATATCGGCAAGATTATTCAAACCTAAAGTTATGTGTCACCCTACTGTAGAAAAAGCCATGGATGAACCACCAAGCAGCTACGAGAACGCTGGAAATTTTATATTCCCCTTGACTCAACCCAAAAGTTATGAAAGACATTGAAAATACCTAAACCTACAATAACTTACGCTCCGACGACATGACCGTGTTGAAGCTAAGACATTTTTGGTAACGGAACTGATAAAAGTACCCCCTTAAAAAACCTAAGAAATAAGGTGATAACATATTCCCACAGACACCGGTATATTATATGATCCGAAGCCTTATTTGTTGTACCATAGTGTTTGTGGATTCAAGTCTCCCATTACGACAGGCCTTGTCCGTTACCACAGCAAATATTATAAGCTCCTCAATCCGCTGGGGCAACTTTATACTTAAGCAGATAGACAACGATTTGGGATACTGATAGTGAAAAGAAAGGGTCGTAAGCTTCCGAGGATATTTTTCAGATTGCTAACATGGCATGTGAAGATTGTTAGTCTATAATCTTAGTAAAGCTAGTTTCCAGAACGTCAACGTATACATATATTCAGTGAGGGACGGTTAACACCTATAGCACTCCAAAAAATCTATAGGGAGTGCCTTTATATTAAAAAAGAAATTTGGCACCAGTCGCTTCCAGCACCCATTGAACTAGCCATTTCCGTTACTGGGTATAAAACCCTACACCGTACTAACCTACCGTATCTGCTCTGAACAACGATGCTGCCAAAGCTAGACTCAAATACCAAACCAAGGCAAAATATTCAACTGTGAACAATACGTACATACGTATGTACATATATTTATGCCAGCTCCATAAAGGAAATGCGAAGGAAGAAAAACAAATTAACAAAAGAAAAGAGGGTCACTATATCATATTAAGAATTGATATAAATAAGGTGCTCGAGAAGTAGGTATTGGATTTGAAAGCGAAATAAATCACAGCACTAACAAACAGCAGTGCGCCAAAGCCTCTTTATCCTTTGACTCCCTGTCACAGCGGTATTGAGAATAATAAACACAGTAACAACAACAACAGCAAGGACAACATGTAGCGTGGGGGTAGCCGACAGAAGACTGGTTAGTGCGACATGATGTAACAATTCGCACAAACAAAAGGCGCAAAATAGAAAAAAAAGAAACCTGAAGCGAAACCAAAAAGGGTGTAGGAAGACCAAAGAAATTGAAAGAAGTCGAATAAAATCGCATATAAATTGTACAAAAAGGGGATAAATTCAATTCAAACCAAGAGCAAACTTGGACGCTTTGTAGCACTTAAATTGGCGAAGAATTTTTCTTGTGTCCAGTTAGGTATCAAGATAATGGCACAGTGGGGAAGTAATAATCTTTTGAGACCTGAAATATTAAATAAAAAAACTCTTGGGAAGTGTGAGCCAGCAGTATAAGTTTTGCTCGTTCGGTATCTGAAACAGGAAAATACCTCTGAGAAAAAGGAATTTGTCATTTGAAACCTACTTCGCTTAAAGAAGTATTAACGCAACGGAAAGCAGAGTTTGGCATTGTAATCGAATAGGGGCTTAACCGCCAGTAAGTATTCTCGGACACAGCTAGATGCTTCCCTTGAAATAATGAGCGTGCCTTTGGTACCCTATATCAAATTCATCAATGAGCTCAAGGGAAATCTGGAGGATATTCTCGAGGGATCGTGCTCTCTTTTACTACCTGGAGACGAGACACGACAAATTTTTCCAACTTTAACTTACACTTATTTTCCGGATGATTCAGTTGCGCAAGTGCCAGCTTCACTGCCGGCAAATGCAAGCATTAAAGGAAAACTTTTTTTTCTTGGCAGGAATTCGCCGTATATTAAAGCTGCCTGATTTCTTCGGCGCATTCCAGGCGGAGGTTGCCCATATTAATAATGCGACAAACGAGATGCTTTTCAGCTCTTCAAACTGATAATATGTTTATTATTAACTCAGAAAGTGAGGCAGATCCTATACAAGCATGAGTTCGGTGTCTTGACCTCACTCGAAATATTGTTCTACCATATCGCTGTGACATCGATCTACGATTATATAAACGCAAGGGTATAAGGCTATCTTTGACAGAGCCGTACGCGGATCTCTTGGTCCGACCAGCACTTTCGGATGTGTGGATTTGGGATTTTCACGGTTTGCCCAGCTAAGTAGCACTTGAATGACATCACATTTTATCAAGAGACGAAGGCTTCTACTGACGGTGCATCTTTTCACGGTAATGGAGCGTCACAGCCCATGAGGTGCGCCTTAATATCGTGGACAACCCCAGCTGTGTTAGCTGTATGCACGGCAACGTGGTAGAATCTTACAGTCCTCTTATTCAGCTGTCCATCCTTTGCTAACGCAAATTTCGTTTTCACGAGGTAGTCGACTCTCTGGATAAAGTATCTAAAATCGATGTGTAACCATGTTTCGACTTACATCTTCAAATAGCGTGAAAAGTTTTAGGGTTCTTTAATACCTAATTTGAGCAGAGAACTCACAAAATGCATGTACAAAGTTTGGACTGATCCTAACAATATGCTCTGGAAGGCTTTCGGGGTTTGTTACATACATTTATAACATACACAATAGAGCTCAAGCCATTGATAGTGCAGACCTTAGATAGGAACAAGTTAGCAGGGATATGGAATTGCATACTTCGAAGGTTCCCGCTTCTACTCTCGAGATGTTTTGGATGCGTGAAAAGTGAAACGTCGTGAATTCATAGGCTAGCAAAAAATTGTCCAATGCTTTTTAATAGGAAGTAAAGAGGCTTATAGCTTCAAAGAAAGTTTTGTGTGAGGAGTGAAATTCTTCATAATTGCGAGATAAGTCGTTGTCATCGTTTGTGTCATCGAAATATCATTTCCCACCGCCAGCACTTCAACAACATTAGGTAGTATCATTATCATGACCCACATATCTTCAGATTGACCGTCCCTCAAGCTGCTGACGAACAATAAATCCAGAGTGATATAGAGCTCCCATAAACCCACAGGACGAATGGATTAACATCGAATGCGCGCTTACGGATTGGAGATATAACAAGGACAAAGCCTCGCATATACGAACACCCGGCCCAAAGAAAAATCGAGCTTGGTTTAGCTCACACAGTGTAGAACCGTGCGACTGAGTTGTCGCATGGACTAGACGTGTCAAGATCTTACTACATTGGATTGATCACGTGATCGGAGCGCACCCGCTGTGATAACGACGATTGCGGAGAGTAGTCGAAACAACGCTTAGCGACTAAGAAAAGTAGTAGGCAGCGTGGAATATCGTTACAGTAATTTTGCAAGATGATCGTAGAAGCAGCAGGGAATATTGCCTGACAGCAACAACGTGGCGCATGTGTTATAAAAAGCTTTGACGAGCGCAAATAAACCGCAGAGAGACGGAGAGATGGAATAGAGTCGATGTAGACGGAACGCTGCTAGTGAGTTTACTGCTTGGCGTAGGATTCATCTCTGGAGGTACTTTTGATGGTAAAAGAACCCTTTTCGAATGTAGACACTGTCATACTAGTAGCGTGAAAAATACTTTACATTGCAAAGTGTGAAGCACCCTTAGCCAAAGCAAATGTCAAATTACTTCTCTATATGTTTGCTAATGCACACAACAAAACGTCTGGAAGATGGCTAGTTTTCATGTCAGCTATGGCGCGGGTGTCGCTCGTATCTGACAGTCTCCATAAAAATACGTGCAGATCTCAGTTATAATGCATAGATTGAGTTTGTTTTACAAGACCCGCATCTAAAATACTAAGCACTAGTGTGACGAGCAGCTCCTTTGCGAATAAGGAAGTCTCTACGACTATGGAGAGTCAGAGCATCATAGCTTCATTGTATGAGAATGCTGCTTTGGCTGTTGCCAATCAGCTGTTGGTTGATACACATGCTTGACGCTACCTGATTCCTGAGCTGGCATTAACCTAAAGTATGATTTAGGCTGACGTTGAGCTGACACGCAATGTCACAGTGTATAAGTCCTCGATGATATTACAAGGCAGCACAGTCATATGATTCCAGCGATCCAACAGTAAAAATCAGTATAGTCCCACTGCATAAAAATGCTCTAAAAATGATTATACAAATGAGAAGGCGACAACAGTTAACACAGAATACAATGTGGCCAAGGGTATAACATGTTAAAATGTGAAATTGAACAAATGGAATCCAATAAAGGCGTACCAAAACAACAGCAACTCCCAAACAGAAGCGCACACAATGTGAATAGCCTAACGATGAACAAACGTAATGAAAGGCTGTTTTAGCGATCAAAACCAAATACAACTCCAACTCCATTTCGTAAAGCATCATGTCTTAAGACAAACAAGCAGGGCAATCCTTTCTGCTGTACTCTAAGTGAAATGATGACAAAACACAACGTACAAAGTGAGCAGTGTCGATTTTCACGCGCCTACTTTTTCTCGCCTGCGTTTTTGTTTCGCCATTTACTTACTTGCATTTATCATTTTATTCACTTTTTTGCTTTGAGAAAACGGAATTTTAAAATATAAGTAATCCCTAACAAAACAACTCAGACTAAAAAAATAATATTCAAGGTGGTGTTGGCAGTTGGACGTGTTACACGAACATGTTTAACAAGCCACAAACAAACAATTTTTGTTGTGTCGTCGAATTTTGTTAAGAAAAGGCGCGTCCAGCTCATCGCCTTACACGACCATATAGTGGAGCGACTGCAGCTTTTTTGTTTGATACTGTTGGTGGTGGCGCAATTACCAACGGCAAAAAATGCATTGACACACAATAACATATCACAAAAAAGGCAAACGCCCATCGAAAAAGGGGAAAATGAGCTGGATCGGTGGTGTTAAGTAAAGTAAAAGTCAACAGTTAAAGTAGGCATTAAAGAGAGTCCACAAAAATGTGTGATAAGAAGACAATTTATTTGTTTAAAGGAAAACACTCTCTGCGAAATATATGTATGGTTCATGGGTTAAACAGAACGGGCGTTCACACAGATATCAATTTCTAAAGTTTAAGGTGGAAGCTTTCAATTGTGTTAAGGGAGACTTAAGGAACTAGAATTATAGAACTTCGCTGATTTGATTCTAATAGTAACAAGGCAGATAGTAGATATTTTCTCTTTGCGGCCGGGCTTGAAACCTTTCTATCAGCCAGCAACTGAAGCTCCTCACACTCACACCAGTGTATATCTCACGTTCTTTTTCTATGCATCTTCTTTAATCTCTAAGCGACACGTAATGCTCCAATACATCGCGCTTTTCTCCCACCGTATGCAGCGTGGCCCAATAGGCAGCGTCTTTGTCCGAGTAGCGTGAAACCTTAAATGCGCAGCGGTGGTACGCAATAGAAATTTAGTTGCCTACATCTCTCTCAGTGAGCAGTTGAAAGTGCAGTAATCATCAGCTTTTATTATCGTGAGCACCTTCCAGACAGAAAACTTTCCTTGTGGCACTGCGCTGACTTTCATCACAGCACAGAGCCATGTGCGGGTCTTGGCTGCCACAAGTTAGGTCGATATGTGGATGTCGAAACGTGCGCACACCAGGACGCCGTTGCGATGGTCGATTTAATATTATGTCAATTTGCTGGGTGTATCTTTTTAAATTTAAATCTGTTAGATTACCATATTTTCGACCTCCGTGAAGTCAATTACAGCTGAATTTTTTGGGAGACTGAATTTTTAAACTTTTAAGTCAATGGTATGCCGCACAATCCAGCGTAGATCACCGATATGATTTTGGGGACATGGTGGGATCAGTCATCGTTTGTATTTTCTAATATCTCATGGAAAAAAGTCGACTGCATGATCTACTAGAGCATAGGTTAGGTAAGGATGAGCGAAAGCCACCGCTGCAGGGAAACTCGCTATGTCCCTGGATCCAGACGATATTGATTGAGGGCAGTGCGCTGTCAAAAAGTCTTAGAGAAAAAGGTAAGCTTAAGGCGGTTTTGGGCAAGTCCAGAGATATGGCGTCTTTAGAGCTTATTTAAACAAAAAGTTCCATATATTTACAGCAATCTTCCACCCATCCGATATGATGTATGTATGTATTTAGTTATGTATATATTTTCGAAAAATTATTATGATTCCGTACTATCGAACTCATGTTAACCTACCAACTTGTGCTATACCACACACATACATTAAAAATGCAATACATTGGTGCATATGTAACACGTAACAACAATTTGATATTGAATTGAACTATTTTTGTGACTGACATTTCGGTAAAAGCCATTTGGTACAATGCGTCAAATGTGTTGGCAGTTTAATTGAATTTTTCTGTCCAATTGGCAAAGAAATCCCATTAAAAATATACAGTTATGTAGTGCAGGTGAACATGAGGGAGATTCGCTGGAAATTGTGCGAAAGCAACATTATGTATTTCCTGTTAGCCTGTGCATTCAGCTGTCATAACCAGCACAACAGCTGAGTGACGACGACGCAACGGGCAACAAACGAATGAAGTTTCTATTTCTGAACGCCCCGTCATCAGTATTTATGTTTACACATGTAATGGATGTTTAGTATTTACTTACATCAGTACACATACGTACATACATACAGGCAAACATATATACATATTTAAGTCTCTCAATAATTTTAATAGGCTTCCACTATTATATGACCAAAACTAAATTCACACGCAACCACAATCGACGTTCAAGCTTGCTTACATAAACTTTGGATATATGTTGAGGGTCGCAAATGTTCAATAATTTCGCTTTTCCAACTACCCTATAAGACTAAGCAAGATAAAAAGCAGGTTTAGGTTGGATGGATTGAGCTGGTCGTCCGTGAGAATCTCACACTGAATGTGTCCACAATGTTACCAGTAGTTGGTTTTATCGACCAAACAGAAAACCCTATACAAATCAGGAGTTATGTTAAAAAATAGAAGCTTTTTAGGAAACTATGCGGCTTGCTTCTTCTATATCTGATATCAGTATCACTCCTAATTACTGGAGTTTTAGCAAGCGCAGGACACGAGCATAAAGTGTGCTCGATGGCACTTCCTACATCTGTTATCACTGATCAAGCCTAATTTAAAGACATGTCACGACAGAAGGAAGTTCCCAGTCAGAATACCCGTCATGAGTCTAGAGCTTTATCTTTCAAATGATAGGAGTAACTTTGTTAGTGAAAGCTTGTAAGACCTACACAAGATCTTCGACACTTTACGGCACAGCGATTGGGATCACGCTTTTCTCTAAGTCTCGCTCAGTCTGATTGGGACGTCTACGGAGCAAACTTCTAAGGATTCTCTCCTTTTAGCAGCTCATCCGCTTTTTCATTTTCATCTATTCCCATATGCCCTGGGGCTTAATACGGATGTATTCTTCTCCTTATCCTGATTCTTTCCAGGAATTTCTTAAACTCTTACATACCTTTAAATGTTGTGCTATGAGAGATTATTGTCCCTTAATTGCTACTTAGCTGTCAATGACTTGACACGGCTGTACTTCAAGCTATTTTCCTCCAGTTTTCTACTACTTTAGTCACGGCTAAGGTTTGCAACTTGTAGGATCTGTTTATTTCCCGATCAGCAAAGTATACCGCACATCCTCCTTCCCTTACTCTGGAACCATCGATATAGACATTATCGCCTCATCTGCCATTTGGCACCTTAGCATCAACCATCTATCTCTATTGTGACTTTAAGAGCCCCTTCAAAGCGCATACTTCCAGAAATTGATGATAGGGCATAAAGTGCAGAATGGCATACAGTGCTGCCGTCGTGTTTGTTTTCATTGATAGGCTGCATACTCCCTACATTTTTTGAGGTAGATTCTTTTATGTGTGGCTGTCCACCTAACAAGGACTCCATAGTATAGTATAGGCTTTACAATAGCCGCAAATACTTTATGGGAGAGCGAGAGCGGTATTCTTTCACATGCATCCAGTTCCATCTAGGGCTTCTTCACTCTCTCCTCCACATTGAGGGTCATCCCCTCCTAGCTTAAGCTTGGTCCAATTTGGGGTCTTGCTCTTAATAAAAAGAAGAGGTGATATATCACGCATTGTGGCGTGTCTCTGTCCATTGATTTTGTGGGCTCATACAACCACCATTGTGAAGTAATCTTCTTGCAATTTAACACGCAGCCGATCCATCAGTTAATGGCTAGATGTAATTCAATTAGTTATAATCATACATGATCGCCTATTGGAGATATTGTTGAAAGCCCGACAGTGAGTAAGAAGATATCTAAGGCATAATCCTTATATTCAAGGGTTTCTTCATGTTTATAACTACCCTAAGTAGTACATTGTCGTGTTATGGAGAACAGTTTTTCATACAAATTGGAATTTATGTACACATTTATCAGTCTCTGAAAGGTTTTGAGCAAGAATTATGTTAGGCTAATGGTCTTGTATGAAAACTACACGAACGGTTCCCCAGAGGGCGACATATTATTCAGTCTTATGCACCAATCGAATATTATTTCAAGCCATTCCACGATGACTCTACTCGAAAATTTTAACACGGCAGGGAATATAACAACTGGGCCTGGTGATCTAAGCTTAAAGAAAGTCCTTACCGCCCATTCGATCTTGGTATCGGCCACCAAGCCCGGCAATAATGAATCATTTCCCGATTGGAAATGTGTATCGAAAAGCACAATTACGCTAACATTTCCCCATTCTCTTCTTTATTGTTCCCCGGACTATATTGCCCTTTGCTAAGGCTTTCTTCAACCGCGCTGTTTCATTGAAGCACTCGATGTCCGTCCTTTCCCGACCTTCAGCAAAAACTTTGCTTTTATCAGTCTTCAAAGAAGACTCAACTCCTTGCTCCAGCATGGCAGCTTTGTTTTTGTTCTGAAACTTCTGAGGGGGCAACCTCTATTATATGCAGCCAGTATATGCAGTGTCTTGGATGTGAAGTCATTGGATTCCTCTATTTCCTCCACATTGGAAACCTATTTCGGTTGTCCCAGTTTTGTTTTTAGATGTTTTTGGAATTTGATCCAGTTCATTACCTGGGTCTATAAGGGTTCCTATATTCCCTACCCTCTTTAGGCATGGGCTTGATAGTTACAAATGAGAGGTATTGTATCCGTAGCTAAATAAACGCATCTATTTACTTTTCGACACTCTACAAATCTAGTTCAATTTCCTACAGGACCAATTCCTATACAACTACAATAATTTCATAAATTACACGTTTGTCAATATTGATTACAGAAGCTGTCAATTACAACTGCCAACGCCATCAACAACTACAATGTAAGCTATAATGCTTCTGTTTTTGTATTTTGGGGCATATTATTAGCAATTGCGAATGTGTCAATAACGTTTTATTTGATTTAACACAAAAGTAGTTGCCATTTTTGTGATTGAATTGGTAGATATTGTTGTTTGCTTTATTATTTTTGTTTTTGTAGTTGTTGTTACTATTGCATCAGCTGTCGCATTTAACGTTTTCAAACTGATCCCGCATCGCTCAAATATTTACACATTTACATACATACATTAGCTAACTTTTAATACTCACACTTAGAACTTGCCACATGCTACGGTCGCTAGCGAGCAGTAAACGAAAAACCGTTGCATAAACGGCAAAAAATGTCATATTAACCACAAAACACCGAAACAATCAATGGTTTGCCACTTCAGTGTCAGAGTTTAAGGCTTTGTATTTTTTTTATAAATTTTTTACTGACATTTTAACGCTTTCAAGTGTTAACGCTGACGCCGACGATAGTAACAGTAACGCTGACAATGTCACCAGCAATGGTTTTTTTTATTTTGGTACAAACACAAAGTTGTTGGCATATTTAATTTTTTTAGTGTTTGTTCGCTTTTTGCAGGCATGTTTTCCGCTGCTTGCAACATTTATTGCGATTTGTTGCGCATAGCCGTTTGCGCGCTTTGTTGCCACATTGTCACATCAATCTTCTTGGGTGTTCTTTGGCGTACCACGTTGTTGCAGCATGCGCAGACAAACATACATACATACTTAGTTGCATACTTAGGTAGTCAGCGTAAAAATCATTGGCAGCTTTGGCAGCCAAGTTGGTGGCACTTTTGCGTTGTGTTGCATCAAATCGCGCCCGATCGGTTGAGCTCAAGGGACCGTTTTCACCACGGTCGTCAGCAGCTACAATCTCTATGTTTAAGTACAGTGAAAATACGTTTGTGTCGCAGCAACCTTCCTTCGTACTTACCTGTGCTAAACGCAACGGTGATAAAGGTTAAGCACGTTCGTGGCCATGCAGCGTTGTTGTTGACATTGTCAATCGATTGAATTATTGTATTAATGTCTTCAAAATGACACTCGCATGATAAAATGACGTTAAAGTGACAGACGTCACTAGAAATCGCGCATACGAGTATGCGCACGCTGAATGATGCAATCAAGCTGGGCATATTTGTGCACTGGGAAAAATTAAGGTGCAACTAAGGTGGCGTGAGGTGTGGTACAAGTATGTGAAGCTAATATAAAAGTGAGACCGGTTTGATAACATAAGCTGAAGGCTACTGGAGTTCAAATGGTTTTATGTTATAGCCAGATATGATTTTTTTAGGACGATCGCACTCATGTCCGTGTGTCATATCTAAAGGATGGTTGCATTGGACGGGGTGTTCTTAGCTAAATCCCAACTTTCGTTGACTCTGTCATATCTTTAACACTTTTACTGCACCGTGATATTCCCGCTCCAGGGGGTCCCGTATTTGCGCCTTAGCACCTTCTCCAACCTTCTAAGGCGGCCGCTCCCCATAGCTAGCATCTACTTAGCCGAGTACCAGCCTCTTCCCCCGTCACCCCCTTTTCTTTTCGTATCCAGCACACGAGTATTTCAGGGAATTAAACTCTTTCCCTGTCACTCAGGAACTGTTTGTCAATACAGAGTATATTCGTTTACGAAATTCACCCACAGCACTTTCTGTTTTGTTCAATTCCATTTCCTAGATGTTATGTAGTCGATCACAGCATGTTAGTGCAAGATTTGGAAGAGTCTACCCTTCCTATTAGTCTAAAAAGTAGACGATAATTATTTGTGTGGTCGGCTGGTATTATTCGGGAACGTAGCATTAAAACCAAGAAAGGTTAAAGATAGGATGGCGCCATGTGAAGTCCAATCCCTTTTGTTTAACTTTTACATATCGAAGCACCATTACCCATCAGAAGGAGTTACCAATATGTCCTATACTGATGATTGTACGATAATGTCAATAGACCCTTACCATTGATAGGTTTTAATGTAAAATAAATAACATCTCCCAAGCCTTTCTAGGTCCAAGTTCAAAGCCATAACAAAATCTCCAAGTTTTTTGCTAGCGGCACTTGTGGCAACGACAGAGAAACGT
This sequence comes from Eurosta solidaginis, assembly GCA_029619165.1. Classification (NCBI taxonomy): domain Eukaryota; kingdom Metazoa; phylum Arthropoda; class Insecta; order Diptera; family Tephritidae; genus Eurosta; species Eurosta solidaginis. The sequence continues at coordinate 98,797 of JARSSU010002877.1, read as the reverse complement.
CCATCCCATATAATCGCCGAGCTAAATGCTTATCAAAACAACGCTCTCAGAACTACCACGGGATGTCTTCTTATACACAGAAGCATGGGCATCCCAAAAGACACATCTTTGAGAACCCCCTTTCTTATGGAGTAGTAGATCACACTCAAATTCGAATCTGGAGGCATGTAGTCGCATTGACCATAGTTTGCACAGTCGATGACATATGCCCTTTACCAACTCTTTGCGTTCGTGCTTAAACACCTCGGCGGGTAGTCGGTTTTTTTCCTGGTGTCTTTTATTCATAAGCCAGGAAATTGATATTATCCTTGTCAAATTTGGGTTCTGGAATGTGTTTTGGTCATCCGCCATAAGGCTAACCAGTTTATCTTCCCCCTTCGCTATGAGGAGAAATGTTCCTTCTTTGAAATCCTTGTCCGTTGAATGTTTTTGCCGTGCGCCAGAGAAACGATTTCCCATTCAGGGCATGCTATTTTTAGGTATCTTCGGAAGACGTTTTTAAGTGGTAGATCCCAAACTGGCGCACAACCGAGATATATCTACTGCGGGCATATTCTTGTTTAATCTCTTATTTATTTTTTATTAATTAAATGGTTAGTTAATAATATTGTCATATACATATTTATTTTGATTATTCAGCCCATTTACTCAATATTAATTTCGAAATATTTAAATAAAGTGCCAATTTTATTGTCCTTCCACAATACTTTTGATCGATTAATTGTCATATCAGTAAATTCAAATAAAAAATCTGAAGTGGTTATTTGCAAGCCGCATTGAAGCGAGTGAAAAGGTTGATGGTGGTAGAAGGGCAGCTAACAGAGGGTAAAAGGCCTTGCAGAGTAGCACAGCAAGACCTTCATCCGATTCATGCCGATTCTGCTGAATTTTTGCGGTTTTCATTTTATTTTATTATGCTTTGTTAAACATTTGCTACTTAGCTGCGCTGAAATGCAATCAACAATCGATTGGATTGCGATCACTATCACCAGTTAAGCAACGACGACGACGACAAGGCAATTACATTAATTAATTAATATGGCCCACGAAATTGCCAGCCAAATGAGATGAGTTTTAAAGTGCATGTATGTCTGCACATATGTACATATGTATGTGTATGTGTGTGAGAGTTGAGGCACATACTAGAGGTGTGTTCGAATTATTGGGATTTTAGGGGAATGCGGAACGAAAAATGCCTGGTGGTGTTTTTGTAGCGAGCGCCGCAACGAAGGTTCTGGTTTCAAGCACCGGGAAAGTTAAGGTTGAACTGGCCGGTCAATAAAGACCTCACATAGACTGAATGTGTCCATAGTGTTACCAAGAATTTGCTTGGCGACCAAACGGAAGAACTCCAATCAGGTTCCAGGACTTAAGTTATAGAGTAACTCCGTTCTCTTGGCAAATACTAGAAGTTTTATAACTTAACGAGATCTGGCAACTCTCTCCCCTCTAAAAACTGGAGCCTTGACCTGGAGAGCGCAAGACACGAACACCGACGTGCTCAAAAGGTTTATTCGTGCAACTCGCACTTCTACAAGCACCGGGCAAAGCAACAACAAAAATTTAAAAGAATTTCTAGACGTAGTCGCCCTGCAGAATAACTTTCCACCTGGCCCTTCTAACAGAGTGGTCCGCCTTCACCCTCTGATTCCATAGGCGGATTCCGATAAAAAAATTTCTTAGCCGGAGCATCATCTTTCATGGCATAAAATAACCTAACCAGCGTAGCCGCTGTGCTTTAATTCGTTGGACTATGTTAATGTCTGCGCAAAGCTCGTAAAGATCATCATAAAATCTTCTTCGATACTGTTCGTTACCAACGCGTATAGGTCCGTAAATCTTTCGAAAAACTTTTCTCTCGAACACTGCCGCTGATGTTGTCATGGTCCACGCTTCTGCACCATATAGCAGGACGGGTACGATAAAGTGACTTGTAGAGCATTCGTTTGCCGAGAGAGGACTGTACTTCTCAATAGCCTACCTAGAACAAAGTAGCGTTTATGGTAAGAGTGATTCTGCGCTGGATTTTAGAGCTGATGGGTTTGTTTCTGTTGATGCTTATTCCCAGATAAATGAAGTCTTTTACTATTTCGATATTATGGCTGCCAACAGTAGGGTGGTTGCCAAGGTGCGTATGCGCTGACTCTTTGCTGGATGACAGCAGTTACTTTGTTTTGTCCTCATACACCAACAAACTCATCTTTTCCGCTTCTTTTACCAACTTGCAGTAAGCAGAACTTTCGGCGCGGGTGTTCACGCCGATGATATCAATGTCGTCAGTATATGACAATAATTTCACGCTTTTATAGAATGGGTTAAGTTTTGTGCTGATTGTTTTTCTCCAGCTCAAATTAAAAAAATCGCACGATAGTGGGTCAACCTGTTTGAAAACTCGTTTAGTTTCGAAACGCTCTCAGAGGAGCTTGTCAATTCTGACTGGGCTTATGGTGTTGCTGAAAGTCATTTGGTGGTGTGTGTCAAATCCTTTTTTGCAGGATTCCCCTTCCTTGGAGGGATCGGATCCGTCATCCCAGGTCGGTATATCGCCTTCTCCAATTTTTGCCTTTACGAGAGCGTTCCATTTTACTGGAGCTTGCACCGGACTAGAACCTTCTTTCACGCCTTCCTCGCTTTTTTCTTCCTGAAAAGGCGTTTCGCTTCCCACATATAAAAATCTCGTCACGATCAAGTTCGGTATTGGACACGCTCACCTCTAGCACATACAAAATTAGGTAGACCAAAAAGCAACAATTCAAGCTGGTAAATCCAGCAGGGTGAGTTCGCAAACCGAGGGGAGCCTTCTGGTGGCATGCCGTCGGCAACAACGCCATTTGAAAGAACGATTTAGTATAGGAATGTGCTATGGAATGAACAGGATGCACATATGAATGTTGGCTGGGGTGCTGAGATTGTTTGTGGTATTATGTTTTTGTTTTTAGAAAATGCTTTGTGTGTCTCTTTTTTTCTTAATACTCTCATTTGATAGTTGTGTTGCGTAATGTTTTTTTATAGAGAAAAAATCAACACCAGAGCAAATTAAAAGCCTGATTACTTGTACAATATTTATTGTTCTTCCTCTTTCATCCATTCTTTTCTTTTTCTCAGGTCTCTTGCTCAATATTGCACTTGATGTTGCGATCGGAATTATGATCAAACGAGCGATCGATCGATCCTAGTGACTAAAGATGAATCGTGCAAAACATTTCCATTGCCAGTAGAATACTTTTATGTTCTCCTGTTGGTGTAGTAGCAGAATTACAAAAAATTCCATTCAAGGTATTCTGTCATAGTTGTATCGGTGGACGTCTTTTCGAGATATCGCCATAAAGGTGGACAGGGGTGACTCTAGAATTGTTTGTACGATATGGGTATCAAATTAAAGGTACTAATGAGGGTTTTAAAAGGAATTGTCCCTTAGTTGTATATGTGAAGGCGTTTTGAGATATCGACCAAAATGTGGACCAGAGTGACACAGAACATCATCTGTCGGGTACCGCTAATTTATAAATATATGTAATACCACGACCAGTAACTCCTGCCATGATTCCAAGGGAATTTGATTTTGCCCTGTAGAACTTTTTCATTTTCTTCTACTAAATATGGTAGATGTCAAACCCATTTACAAAGCTTTTTCCAAAGTTGGATTTTGCGTCAGAAAGCGGCATAGAAGATATGCCCTTACCAAATTTCACTAGGATTGGTGAATTTTTGTTCGACTTATGGCATTAAAAGTATTCTAGACAAAGTATATGAAAAGGGCGGAGCCACGCCCATTTTGGAATTTCCTTTTATTTTGTATTTTGTTTCACCATATCATTACTGGAATTGAATGTCGATATAATTTACTTATATACTGTAAAGATATTCAATTTATGTTAAAATTTGACTTTTTAAAATTTTTTTAAAGCGTTTTCCTCCTTCGATTTTGCTAATTAGTAGTAGGAGTAACTTTCCTGCCAAATTTCATCATGATATCTTCAACGACTGCCAAAATACAGATTGCAAAGCTTTTAAATTACCTTCTTTTAAAAGTGGGCGATGCCACGCCCATTGTCCAAAATTATCGCACTTTTTCGCTTATTGAATTTCCGATATCGAAAAAGTGGGGCGTGGTCATAGTCGGATTTCGCCCATTTTAATACCAAGATAAAGTGAGTTCAGATAAGTACGTGAACTAAGTTTAGTAAAGATATATCGATTTTTGTTCAAGTTATCGTGCTAAAGGGCGTGCGGAAGGGCAGGCGGTCGACTGTGTATAAAAACTGGGCGTGGCTTCAACCTATTTCGCCCCATTTTCACACGGATTGGTAAATTTTTTGTTCGACTTATGGCATTAAAAGTATTCTAGACAAATTAAATGAAAAGGGTGGAGCCACGCCCATTTTGAAATTTTTCTTTTATTTTTGTATTTTGTTTCACCATATCATTACTGGAATTGAATGTTGACATAATTTACTTATATACTGTAAAGATATTCAATTTTTGTTAAAATTTGACTTTAAATAAGTGGGCGTGTTCGTCATCCGATTTTGCTAATTTTTATTTAGCTCATATATAGTAACAGGAGTAACGTTCCTGCCAAACTTCATCATGATATCTTCAGCGGGCTGCCAAATTACAGCTTGCAAAACTTTTAATTACCGTCTTTGAAGTGGGCGGTGCCACGCCCATTGCCCAAAACTTTACTAATTTTCTAATTCTGCGTCATAAGGTCAATCCACCTTCCACGCTCCATTGCTTTATTCATCTTTGGTATATGAATTATCGCACTTTTCCATTTTTCGAAATTTTTCGATATCGAAAAAGTGGGCGTGGTTATATTCCGATTTTAAAGAGCGATCCGAGACGAGTGCCCAGGAATCTACCATACCAAATTTTCATTAAGATACCTCAAAATTTACTCAAGATATCGTGTTTACTGACGGACGGACATGGCTAAATGAATTTCTTTTTCGCCCAGATCATTTTGATATATAGAAGGCTATATATATCTCGATTAATTTATGCCGTTACGGATTACCGTTATGCGAACAAATTAATATACTCTGTGAGCTCTGTTCAGCTGAGTAAAGTAGTAAAACTATGAGGAGAACAAAAGTTTTGGACAGCGTAGTAACAAGGCATTCGCGTGGCGCACATGAAATGTGAAATCAGCCGATGTCAGTGAGTTTGATGGAGTGAGAACTGTTGGCGAGCCCGAAGTAATAAGATGAAAACCTAAGTAGTGCAGGAGAGAGGAGGATAAGGAAGCACTCTCTTTCGTGCATTTTAGGCACAGCTTATAGACGTCGAAGCAGCAACGAGGCAGGGTTATGGAATACTTATAATTACAGCAGGTCTATTTTAAAACATAACCCCTGATTAGCGATCTGTCGTTAAGTCAGTGAAACAAACATCTGGTAACATTTGTAACATTAGGAACACATTCATGTGAGATTTTATATGTATTGTGGCGAAGACTAGCAATTTCGATGTCACAATACCGCTTGTTAAAAATGCTGGGCAACAACAACAGCAAGCGAAGCAGATGAAATAGAAAACAGTTACACGCAGACATATACATATAAGACTACAGAGAATATAAGATGGAGAGATGTACATCGCATTTTACTCAGCCATACACCACATATACAAAGAAGGCAACATTCAATACGAGATACAGACACGAGCAATGAATAATCAACTATTCGACATGGCTGTTCGTAAAAAGTCTAGACCTTGGAATAGACGAATGAGACAACTAAGAGTATAAAAGCAGCGCAGGCTAAGAAATTATCACCAGTTTATATTTCAATACGCTATAAGTGGAGTAGTGCAAATACATTCATTTATGGCGATATACTATCACAGTAGTGCTTTTAATACTCAGAAGATTTGCGGTCATATATTCGTACCTCAGTGATTCGAACGATAATAGAAGCCGCAGAATTATCAAGGATTTCCTTAAATTTGTAACAGAATTTTAGCAAACACCCACCCAGACATCTCCCGCTGTTAAAATAGCGTTATGGATCACCCTGTGTACGCCAGTTGTATAAAACATATTTATCTAAGTATGTGCTATAAAATATAAATGAATCAATGTGTCTTTTTGATGTTTGCAACCTGTTTCATCTTTCCTTTCTACGAAGCCAACCAACGTTCTTTTCAAATAAAATGTTTATTCGTATACTAACTTATTTACATGAATCATGAGCATTGGAGTAGCGGCCAGTAAGAAAGATTAAATTTTGTTAGAACCACAAACTCATCCCTTGTCAAACATGAATAATAGAAAAGATGCTGCTAAATAAAATTACATTTTTGGATGTCACTGATTAAGTAAATTTAACAACTTATTTATTTATAAGGCCGAGATGATGGTGAAATTAAAATGTGAGTAGAGAAAAGCAGGCGCGAAAATGAGCCACGATTTTTGTCGGCATCAAAGGCAAGTGGTAAGTAAATGTTATGGAGGTTAGGTTAATTCAATCTAGGGTGTGTCAAGTGTTTAAAAATATATTTGAATGAGGTAGAAAGGACGCGTTTGAAAACATTTATACACTGCAACTTTCTGGCACTTTACTTATTACGAATGATTTTAAGTAATTCTAAAAAATGCATGAGTACCAAGTACTCGTTAAGTCGATATAAAAAATACTAGAAATCGAAGGCTTAAGTTAATAAGAGCTCGCCTAAAGGTTGAATTTGAACCACAACAGAGGGAACTTTACCAAAACAAAAAACTTCAGGCTTTTTGAGAAGAGCTTCGTCTAATTCTTTTCGGTATCAATCGATACCGACAAGTTATTGTTTATTATCGGCTTAATATCGGTAGCGGAATATTATCGTATAGTAATGGTATTTTATAGATGATTCATCAGATTCTTATAGACTTTTTTCGACGGTTTACAGGTGTGTCATCGATTTTGTAGTTAAGCTTTCTCGGGGTCTATTCCATAACGCCCATAAAAAACTAATAATAGTCCAATATGAAATCGATAAGCTTCGATATTCACTCGATAATGATAAATTTTCGTTAACAAATCATAAACACACCGAAAACAAAAAACAGAAATTAAATAAAGGATTTATCAAGATATGTCTTCGCAATGGGAGTAAGGGTATTATCAAGCTAGCGGCACCAGAAGCGTTAAAAGGGCGAATCCAAATGTCGCAATTAAATAGCTAAACATTGGCATTGAGTATGCCGAAGGTAAAATTCCCAACACTTACTTGGTGGTTCTGCTTCTTTTGGTAGGTTTGGAAAGCGTAGCCACTCCCGATATGACTTTTCAAAATATCTGCCACTATGAAATTGTGTAGATTACGCCTTCACACACCACTTACCCTGGTTGTACTCGCCAGTGACAGTACACAATTTTTCCCCATGCAATAATGGTCTTATCCTCGTTTTGACAAAATCATATCGGATTATGGAATGAGAGGGCCCCGTATCATAGTCAATAAGCGCTCCCTTTCATCCACATATCCTCTGACCGTAATAATGCTCGATTTTTATATGATTTGTGATACAAAGATAATGGGAAATTCAGCAGCTCATCTTACTCGGCTTTGTTTTAGGAACCACTATGGCCAATGCCGCAATATAACCTTACTGTCCGCACTTGATTACTCCTTCATTTCGAAACATTTGTTTTGTCTTTATTTTATCGGCCGAAATGCTCCAAATAATTGCAATTGTGCTCACCCATTTTGCCTTCCTGCTTCTGCACGGTGTGCTTTATATGCTGGCTTACACAAGGCAGAGCTGTTTCCTGAATCAGTGCATGTGATACCACGAATATCGGTTCTGCAAGGTGAGTCAATCTTCAATCTGAAAGTGGTTCAGCAACTTTATTTGGTATACTTCAACTGCAACTTCGTTTCGTATATCTGAATGACGAAAACGGTGCTGCAACTTTTACGATTCAAGTTCAGAAAATTACGATTCAAGATCGGAAAATTACAATTCAAGTCCAGAAACTTCTTCAAGAATTTTATGTTTCATGCAATGGAAAAAAATTATGTAAGATGGTAAATGTTAGCCCTAATAATTTGATACATGGATATGAAGGCCTACTATCTGTTAAGGAAGTATTGGAATTCTTCTTCCACCTGGTCCTTCCAACGGAGTGAGGGCCGCCCTCTACCTCTGCTTCCATAGGCGGGTTCCGATAGAAACACTTTCTTGGCCGGAGCATCATTTTTCATTCGCATAAACATGGCCTAGCCAGCACAGCCGCTGCGTTTTAATTCGCTGGACTATGTGGATGTTTGCGTATAGCCCGTACAGCTCATCATTAAATCTTCTTCGGTACTCGCCATCGCCAACGCGTAGAGGTCCATAAATCTTTCGAAGAACTTTTCTCTCGAACACTCCCTAAGCCGTTTCATCTGCTGTTGTCATGGTCCATGCTTCTGCCCCATATAGCAGGACGGGTACGATAAGTGACTTGTAGAGTATGATTTTCGTTCGCCGAGAGAGGACTTTACTTTTCAATTGCCTACCTAGTCCAAAGCAGCATTTATTGGCAAGATTGATTCTTGCTGGATTTCAGAGTTGATGTTGTTGCTAGTGTTGATGCTGGTTCCCAAATAAATGAAGTCTTTTACTATTTCGAAATTATGGCTGCCAACAGTAGGGTGGTTGCCAAGGTGCGTATGCGCTGACTCTTTGCTCGATGATAGCAGGTACTTCGTTTTGTCCTCATTCACCATCAAAACCATCTTTACCGCTTGTTTTCTAGTTTGGAGTAAGCAGAAGTAACAGCGCGGGTATTTAGGCCGATGGTATTAATGTCATCAGCATATCGCTACCTCCATTTAGGAGAGCAGAAAAGTGTTCTCTCCATAATCTAAGCACCCTCTGGAATTAGTTACAGGCCGCCGTTTTCGTTCCTACAGGAGTTTGCACCGGTCGTTCAACCTCCCGTTTGTTGCCGTATTTTTTGGTAAAATTTTCGAACGTTATTCCTGGTGGCTAGCAACTCAAGCTCCTCGCACTCATACCTTTCTGCTTCTGCTTTTTTCTTCCTGAAGAGGCGTCGCGCTTTCCTTTTAAACTCACGATAGCGTTCACACACCCCTTTTGTTGCGCTCGCTTTTAACGTAGCCCCGTAGGCAGCGTCTTTTTTTCGGTTGTAACGCGGCATTCTTCATCGTACCAGTTGTTTTTTCGTGGCCGCGGGTATCCAATTTTTTCCTCGGCGGCAGTACGAAGAGCTTTGGAGATATGCTCCCAAGGCTGAGTTGTGCTCTCAGACAGCAGGTGTGAGATTCGAGTTGCGAAATCATTGGCAGTCTGTTGTAATTGGCTCTTAATACTAAATAAGTCGATAAAAAACTGATAACTAACTAATAACACTTCGATAACAAACCGTTATCACTCTAGAAACAAATTGATAACATGGCGGCCCCGGCTTCGGTTTTGAGTTTTAACCTTTTCCCCTTCCTTTAGAGGGACCAAAATGTTCTGTCCATTGGGCTGTCTGTGTCAGTCCTTTGCAAATTTTATATTGCTTTAATACCAGTAACACCCTGTTCATGCGTTTATGCCTTCACACACATACACATCACATGATGATTGATTAGATTGATAAAACAATCAGCAGCACACACTTCTTTCAAACCCATCTTCAGTTCAGCTCTCGCCATATTGGGCTCAATTAATTTTTCCTCATTCTGCCTTTTCTGCCACGTTTTCAACAAACTCAATAAGGCAACTAATAAAAACTCGCAAACGCCAAGGAAATCTCGTATACTGCGTAAACTTCGCGGACGTCTATAAAATTTCGTTTTGTTTACGAGATTTCTACGTTTACAAGGCATTTGCCAGTTTAAGAGAGATTGCCTTAATATAAATTACTTGCAACACATTCCACATATATAGATACCTACTCGCGTAAGTCATTCATGTAAGGACAGTGGTGTACTCGAAACTTTCGTAAAGCTTCGTTTCGTAGAACTCAGTTTTAGTCTGAATTTCAAGCTGTGAACATCTCATGCGTGAACTCTATGCTCAAACATTCTCATTGAGCACACATACTAATACAAAAAAAGTAAGGTTTTTATTTAAAGCCCTGCCGGCGTTGCGCACCACAGTGTTAGGCTCATACACATAATAATAATTAATCAGTAGCAACGTTTAAAAAATTTAAAATTAAAAAATAAAATCAAAAAGTGATTGAGACGGCGACGAAGAATGTAGTTGAATGGTATAATTATTGTGTGACAGCGCGTGAGCGGGTAGCTGTCCAATGTGGGTAGGCTTTGGGAGTGGTTCAAAGCGCGCGGTATAAGTACATAAGCAGTGCGACTAGGTGTCTGCGAAGCAAGTTAAGAAGAACAAACCCTGTTTGCTTTGTTTGTTGCAGAGGATGAGCTCGTGTTGGTCACTGTTGTTTATAACGAATAAGTTTTTGAAGTTAATTGTAATCGTTTATTACTCTTTGATGCCTACGAAGGAAGGCGAATGAATTGATTTGATTTTGAAAATTAGTGACGATGGCAGCGGAAGCGTGGTAAATTTATTATTTTAGCGGTTAACTTTGTTACTTAGTTTATCCTCTTCGTGGTCTGCGAGTCTTCGACGATTAATTGCTAAGATTGTTGAAGCGGACATTTTAAAAGGATTATGAAAGCTACATTGTAAAGGAAAAGCTAATATCTACATACAAAATAATACTAACTGAAGAGAAATTAGATTTTTGCAAAAATTAATTAAATAATTAATTTAATTTAAATTTAATAAAATTATTAAAATTCTTACTTATTTAATCTTCAAATCATTTCTTGTGAGGAAGTGAAATTATTCCCTAAAGAAGAAAGTATGTATATCTCTACCAAAAATAAAGATCAGATCGATACAGTTGCTCCCCATACAAAGCTTAACATTTCATACCGACATTTTACCCTGCACGATTAGTCCTTTCCGTCAAAAATGTTTGGAGCACTACTAATTTAAGAGCCCAAATTGGTTCTGAAATATGTGAGAAATTGCAGCCTCTAAAATTTGATCATATGACTCTGAAATCATATTGTAACGATTTTGCTTGCAAATCCTCTATTTGCAATCCTCTGCTAAGTTCGAATCACTAAACTGTTGAATAAATAACTCCAATTTGTAATAATGCAAAATGGCCTTTATTAAAGTACTTCACAATAACAAACTGTGCAACGAATAGCTTGCTTAATAACCACACTGATTGATAGCTCAATGAAACTCTACACTGCTATTGCTCGCTAGATATCGTCTTAATCAAACTGCTTGACAACTCAAATCAAACTGAATTACTTCTTACTCGCCTGCCCAGCTTTTATAGTTTACGCTGCATACTTCTAGGCTCTTCCATTTCCAGAACTTACCAACTATATTCGTGTGTGTATAGTTCTCATATAGTTTCTACTTGTTTACAATTGTCTACTTTTTAGCGCTTCTCAGATGTACATATGTGAGTTTGTAGTTTACAGTCTCCCGCACACACATAAGCGTATAAGTAAATTCATCTGTGTGTGACATCTCATCTCTCGCTGCCTTGTATGTAAATGTTGTTCGTCGGAATGTGTACATATGTGTAGACGCAATTATTGATTCGTTTATGTAGATACATAATGATTGAATTATTGATGTGAATTCACGTCACTGCTTAGCATCGGCCTGGAGATGGCAGCACTCCTCAGTTTTGCTAATATTCGTAACACTGCCCTCCACCTAAGTCTGATCGTCCCGATCAGACAAATCTCCCAATCTAAACGCCGCTAGCATCTCCAAATGTACCACCCTTCTAATCCGTGGTTTCCCAGTGGTTTGTATGCGGTAGATGGTATCACTGATCTTCTTCACAAATTTGTACGGGCCTTCCCAACTGCACCGAAATTGGGCTGGAACACCTTTCCGCCGGTGAGGGTTGTTTAAACAGTACCAAATCTCCATTCCGGAAACCTTCCGAATTATTTTCCCTGTCGTACCTGTGTTCCATCTTACTATTCATTATTCTGGATCGTTCTCTCGCACTCTGTTGCTTGGCCAATGAAGAACTACTTTGTAGAGCTTGTTCTTGACGGATTGGCTTCACATACTCAGTATCGTTCCGACGTTTCCCAACAAAAGTGCGCGCTGGCTTGAAACCATCCTTGCATTCTTTCTGAAAAATTCTTTCAGTCATTTTAGTGCGTCCATTAGGGTTTGTTGATGCAGGTCTTTTCCTCGCAGGTACTTTTAATTTCGCTTTATTTGGCACATTCGATCCATCAACCTTTGCTCGATCTACTTTCCTTGACTTTCGTGGTCTCTGTCGAATCTCCTCCACCAGCACTCGCTTACTGCTGAACACTTTTTCTAAACTGAAGTTAAGTGGCACATCTTGGTTCTCATAATGCATCACCCTTCTCTGCATATCGATCTTGATGTCATGGTCAACCAAGAAATCCACTCCCAATATAACTTCATCAACAATCTCCGCCACAACAAATTTGTGTAAAACCATGACCTTCCCAATCAATACTTCACATATCACTTCTCCCTGAACTTGGTTATACTCGCCAGTGACCGTACGCAACTTTGCTCCAGGTAACGGTTTTACTCTCCTGTTGACCAAGTCAGATCGGATCAAGGAATGAGATGCGCCCGTATCTACAGTCAGTATTCGTTCGCTGCCATCCACATTCCCTCTGACGGTAAGACTGCTCGATTTTCTACCAATTTGCGACACAGATATCACAGGGCATTCAATAGCTGGATCTAGCTCTCTACCTCTTACTCGCTCTTGCTAATCTCCTCCAGCTTTGCGTTTACGCCCACCCACATTGTTGGAACTATTAAGGCCAAGATCGCAATGACGTGCAATGTGACCGGACTTCCCGCATTTGAAGCATTTCATAACTCCGGCATTTTTCTGTTGTGATCCCTTCAGAGCTTCCAAAATTGCGTCTACCCACTCTGGCCTTTCTACTTCCACACGGCGTGCTTTGAAAACTGGCTTACACAGAAGCGACGCTGTTTCCTGAATCAGGGCTTGTGACACCGTTTCTGCGAATGTTGGCTTTGGGTTTGCGTATGTAGCCCGCTTCGTTTCCACATCTCGTATGCCATTTATGAAACTCTGGATTTTTACCCTTTCAGTGTATTCCACGGGTGCGTCCGCATTTGCGAGATGAGCCAACCTTTCAACATCTGAAGCAAACTCCTGCAATGTCTCATTTGCTTTTTGGTAGCGGTTTTGCAACTCAATTTGGAATATCTGTTTTCTATGCTCGCTTCCATAACGTCGTTCTACAGCAGCCATCAATGCTTCATAATTGTTCCGCTCTCCTTCGGGAATCGTCCGTAGGATTTCCGCTGCTGGCCCCTTCAATGCCACGAACAATGCAGCAACTTTATCTTCCGCATTCCAGTTGTTCACTGCTGCGGTCTTCTCAAACTGAAGCTTGAAGACCTGGAAAGGAACAGAACCGTCAAATAGATGGAGTTTTTACCTTTGTATTACTCGCTGAAGCAGCCGGCCGATTAAGTTTCAATTCCTGTATACGACCTCTCAACGCATTCACCTCTGCCTCGAATTTTTCTTCAAACTGCATTATTTTTTCGTCCATGCGCGCTTCGAGTTTAATGATATACGCGCCTCTTGTGCTTCTAGTTGTACTGTTATGCGTGCCTCTTGTTCTTTCAGTTGGGTTGCCATATATGTCTTTTGTTCTTCCAGCTGTGATGACATATTTGTGGATATTTGTGATGATATTTCTGTTATACGTGCCTCTTGTGCTTCCATCTTGGATGTTAAAAGTGTCTCCTGCGATTCTAGTTGTGATGCCATATATGTCTTCTGTTCTTCCATCTTGGATGTTATACGGTTCTCCTGCGATTCTAGTTGTGATGCCATATATGTCTTCTGTTCTTCCATCTTGGATGTTATACGGTTCTCCTGCGATTCCATATATGTCTGCTGTTCTGCCAGTTGAGGTGACACTGTCGATGTTTGAGCAGATATTGCAGCTAAAATCATGTTCAAATCTGTACTGGTAACCGTCTGCGATGCTTCGTTCTTCTCTTCAATTTTTGTTGTCTCCTCGCCATCAAGATGAAAGACATGCTCTTCCACATCAATTTCTTCTGCTTCCATTGCTTCTCGTAGCCGTGCCTGAAGTTCGAGTTTAACGCCGCTTGTATTCAATCCACGGCTCTCCAACTCCTTCTTCAGTTGCGGGATCTTCAATTCACTTAACTTTGCCATGTCCTTGTTGTCCTCTAGAATTTATTCAACAATTCCTCTTCTGACACCAATTGTAACGATTTTGCTTGCAAATCCTCTTATTTGCAATCCTCTGCTAAGTTCGAATCACTAAACTGTTGAATAAATAACTCCAATTTGTAATAATGCAAAATGGCCTTTATTAAAGTACTTCACAATAACAAACTGTGCAACGAATAGCTTGCTTAATAACCACACTGATTGATAGCTCAATGAAACTCTACACTGCTATTGCTCGCTAGATATCGTCTTAATCAAACTGCTTGACAACTCAAATCAAACTGAATTACTTCTTACTCGCCTGCCCCGCTTTTATAGTTTACGCTGCATACTTCTAGGCTCTTCCATTTCCAGAACTTACCAACTATATTCGTGTGTGTATAGTTCTCATATAGTTTCTACTTGTTTACAATTGTCTACTTTTTAGCGCTTCTCAGATGTACATATGTGAGTTTGTAGTTTACAGTCTCCCGCACACACATAAGCGTATAAGTAAAATTCATCTGTGTGTGACATCTCATCTCTCGCTGCCTTGTATGTAAATGTTGTTCGTCGGAATGTGTACATATGTGTAGACGCAATTATTGATTCGTTTATGTAGATACATAATGATTGAATTATTGATGTGAATTCACGTCACTGCTTAGCATCGGCCTGGAGATGGCAGCACTCCTCAGTTTTGCTAATATTCGTAACAATATGATAAAAAATATAAGCTCTACGTATGCCAAGAGTATTCGGGAAACAAAGCAACTTTGTAGCCGCTATTCATGTTTTATTATTTTTTATTGCAACCACAAATTGCATCCAGGTAGGTGTATCGAACCAAAGTATATGTATTTCATTAACCTTTAAGGATTTTTTCACAAATATCCTGTTTTTCAACGAGGCTTTCCGATATGCTTCCCCATTTTTAATGCCTAGCGTCAAAATTCCGCCCAGAACTGGTAAATCCTAATCTTTTATATAATGCACAAATAAATGACTCGGAAGAAAGTCACGAATCAAACATGGAGAGTAGAAGAGACAGGCAAGAAGATACAACAATCTTTTTTTGCAGAACCTACAGAATGATAAATCCTCTGTTTACGGAGAAAGTAGATAAATCAATATATGAGAAAATTGAGGGGAGAGAGGAAGAGGGAGTGGGAGTGGTAGTTTTAATAGGAGTGAAACAGGGAGTTGAAGTCGGAGTGGAAGTGGGAGTGTTAACGGGAGTTGATTTGGTAGTGGTAAAGAGAGTGCAACTAGGAGTTGAATTCGGAGTAGAAGTCTTAAAGGGAGTGTCACTGGTAGTGGAAGTAGGAATGGGAGTGCGTGTGGGAATGGGAATGCGATTGGGAGTAGGAGTGAGAGTGGGTGTGAGAAACAAATACGGTTTTGCCCGCTGATCTTTCAGTCAAGATTTACTATCAGGAATATTACAGGTACATGCTTAATCTATTTCCAGAAATGAGTATTCTGTTTTTTCAGCTATTTGAGATGCGGGAACAAATGGTTGCTGAATATTGATTTTTGAATATTTCTTTTTTTCATACCTTTTTTTTTGCTTGTAACTTTTTTTTGTCTAAGCTGGTACTAATTTTATATTCTTCTTCCTTTGTACGTTGTGCTGTGAAATTTTTAAAATAACTTTACTTTGAAAATTGTTTTTTCGGAAAATCTTCAAAGTAATGAATAATTCTCATTCTCATAACCATAAGCAGTAAATGAATCAAAAAAGATTCATTTTGACTATTATTGACGAATCATCATCAAGGCCCTAAGCCGCTGTAACACAAAGTACACATTTGCAAGTTTATACTGCGACTTTATCTCAACTGAAAAACGGCAAAAATTTCAGAAAGTTCAATAGCTCTTTGAAGAAGAATGATTCTCAGCAGCAAGAATCACAAAAATGATTTATTATGCTACTTGTATGATATCCTTTCCGTTAGATATGTATGCACGTATTAGAGATTATACGCCGCCGATTTTAGTTGTTTTTCGCACGCCGCCGCCGAATGTTAAAAATATCGGCGCGGCGGCGGCGGCGGGCGTTCGGCGCGGTACTATATTTTCTACTCATTTATGACTGTCTAGGCCATTTATTGTACAAGTCGAAAATTGGTCCGATATGGTCGAAAGGGTTATCAACTGATGCCCATCACTACCAGTTATAATAATCCAGTTGCGAAATTTAACTGTTGTTGTTGTTGTTGTAGCAATAGTGACACTCCCCAAAGGCCCCTGGGAGTGTTATCGATGTTGACGGTCCTTCGCCGGATGCAGATCCTGTACTTTCGGTAACAAGCACCATTAAAGTTCTAGCCGGAACATTTCGGGAACGATTTTATATGACCACATGAAACCTTCTAGGCCATACCGCCCTCCCACCTCCTACACCCATGAGGAGATTGGGGTCGCTAGAGCCTCGGCTGTTAAGAAACAGGATTTGTCACGGGTAGGTGAGGTTGACAATTGGGTTGGAGAAGCTACATATATATTGCACTGGCAACCGCTTGAAAGAGTTGCGCTACACAACACCTTGAATCAGTTTGGTATTTTAATCGCCTCTTACGACAGTATACCTACCGCTGGTATATTCTAAGCCCCCTAACCCGCTTGGGGAACGAAATTTCACTCTTTCTAAGCGTTCAAAAGTTTTTTAAAAAACAGGCGCATTCAATGCCAGCTTGACACGGATTTTGCATCACCCAATTCACCAAGTTATTAGAACAAAACACTAACCGAAAAGTTAAATAAAAAATTTAAATGACCCAAGTCGAACATGTCTTTAAATCGTCCTCAATTAATAAAAAAAGGCAAGCTACACGAAAAAGGTGCCGATTTTTCAAAAATTCTATATCTCGTTTGGCCAAAAGGATAAGCAAAATCAGTGATGCTACATTCTTCAGTAGGCTCCAGGGGTTCAAACACTCCTTTGAACTGATTATCACCTCATACTTATGACACGTATAAGAAGGGTTCCCAACTAGTCCCTTGGAGTGAATCACATTGATTATAACCTATCAACCAAATTTAAATATAACCTACACGTTACGGCTCCTGCTACATATGTGAATACGTAGGAACACTCAAGTAATGAAGTAAAAGCTTTCCAAAACAATCGAACAAATGACGAGGATGCTACTACCTTAACGTAGTGGACAGTCGAACTAGTCTGAAAGGTGAAGCTACGCGGTTATTCATAATGAACTCTTGTATCAGAAGGCCGGAAAACAACAGTTTGGGCTAAGCATATACCCTTAACATCTTTCAACTTAAAATCGGTCGCCCCACATTCCAAAATTCGGATTGGTTTAACGAAGACTATTGAAATTAATGTTTCGAACACAAACGTTCAAAAAATTTTGGTCTACATTTAAAAAAAACTGTATCCAGGGTAATTGTAAAATTAAAATTATGTAGATGCGCCGAGGATTATAATATTTTCACCCATGAGTTAATACTTGGACTGCCTACGATTTCGAGGGCGGCATCCTTATCCGAATAGTTACTCCCTAACTTTTAAAGTTGTCTGATAGTGGTCGGCAGCATAGCGAGAAAAAAATCCGTTAGAAATTCTTCGGAGCTACACCTAGAGCTGCTAGGAAAGTTACGTCAACGAAGGTACGAGTTCGAAGTAGCAGTCCTACAGCTGCTGTGCTGGCATGTGGTGTGAGGATCAGTAGGTGTGGTAGCGACTGGTCGTCAGGATTGTTACAGTTCGCACATCGGAAATTACAGCTCTTATAACAGCCAAAAAAACTGGTGGCGCCCTTTAGTGTAATCAACAATAGCCCATCATTGGTGCTAATCGTTAAATTGTACCAAGAGAATCATGAGTATTAAAATACCATTAATAGCAATCGTAAGCTTTGTACGTGACCAGCAAGGACCCACAAAATACTTAAAAAAATAGTGTCGACAACGAGTAGATATTAGGAGTTAGCCCAGAACATCTCCTTCGGTGAAACTACGCTTTGCACGAGACATAGAGACAAAAGTGTGACCATTTTAAGTACTTCAATTTTTACCGGCAGACGCAGCAGTAAGGGTCCCTTAGACGGGGTTAGCTTCGAAGTCTTTCTCGGGTAAGTGACCGAAGGACAGTACCTCCGCAAGGAGCTACTCCTGAAACTTTTTTCTTTCCTCTCCCAAATATAACTTTTTTAATAGGAAAATAAAGCGTTGTAAAGTAAGAAAGCCGGCGTATGCTGGCCACGCCGCCGCCGCCGGTAAAGTGATCGGCGTAAACCTCTAATACGTATGCAGTGTGCGGCAATAGTCATATTTGCCTACTGCTGATGTTTTTCATGAAAATGTTGAAAGTCGATCCTGATGACTACAAGGCGAACAGTTACAACGATCATAAAAATGTGCAACATTAAAATTAGCTGAATTCTCAAGGCAATGAAGCAATCAAGCAATAATAATGCAACAGTAATTTTTGTGTCAATAACTTTAACTACAAGATTATTCTTAAACTTTTGTAATATTTCATGTTACTCGTATTGTTTTTGATAAATTACATAAGTGTACCCTGAGCGCTGACTCCATGGCACCACCACCTAAATAGGCATATGAGTAGTAGCAAATGAGGAAAGCACCGTCACACACATGCGAAGCTACGAAGCAGCGTAGAAGACAGATTTATAAAAATTAAAATTCAATTTGTGGCGGTCACTTTGGTTTCAAGTGCGTGGTAGCAAATTGTATAACGACGCTCATAAAAATTTTCCGCTAAGACTTCTATGGTACTTATTGCTTATTTAGAAAAATGTGGTACGTGCAACATTTTCGCACCCAACATAAGCAAATATACAAACATGGGAGTGAACACGCCCAGTAACAGCTTGAGACAAATGCTAAGTAATATATGTATGTATGCTGATGTAAATCGTTTGCACTTGCATATGCGTAGATACTTACATATGTGCGTGCGTAAGTATTGAAAAAAAAACCGTCAAAAAGAAAAATTTTTAAAATTATGTTTGCAATGCATTGCAATGTCATTAGTGAGTTTGCGTTAACATGAGTAACGACTACTGTGGTGGCAGCACTAACGACCATTGCTAACATCATTTTCGCATTCGTTTTGCTTGTTTTTGTTGTTGTTGCATGCCTGCTACTTGTCATAAATGAACAGCTTGTCCTATGAAATGATGTTGCTACAGCACAAAAAAACATCTAGGAATAAAAGATTTGTTTTTGTTATTGTTGTAGTTATTTTCTTTTGTTGTACAACACAATCTCTTCTTTACAAGTTGTTTATACCCAGCAGCTCCAGAATTATTTAAGGATTATCTATTTGTTCCCACCATGACATTTACCACACTGACTTTTTCGAAGTAAATTGGAAAATTGTTTATTTCAAATTCGCCACTTCGACTACATAGACATGTTGTAGAGTCTTTTTTGCGTTGTTTTACACAAGTTATAAGACAAACTTTTTATATAGTTATATAAGTTGTTTAGTTGTTTATACCTTACAGGTCTACATAAAACTTCTGAAGAGAAGCCACTCATACATCCCATGACTTGCACCTCACTGACTTTTTCAAAGTAATTGGAAAATATATTATTTCTGCAGATAACACAGCAACACGAAATTTTGACTTTAAAATTCTTTATTTCGAAATTTTTATACCCAGCATATCTACTTAAAAACTATTGGTGAGATGCTATTCCGTAACATCGAATGTCATTTACAACACTGACTTTTTTGAAGTAATTCGAAAATGTATAGTTTTTGCAGATAACGAAGCAATAGGCCATATTTTTTTATCTATAATTTTCGACAAAAACTTTTTTTATTTGAAATTTTCGACTTCAAAATTTTTTTTTAATTTTGACTTTGAAAATTTTAATCTACAACAAATGTTTTATTGTGATACCACATAAAAGAAGTGGTGTTGTTAGCTTTAATTACTTACCGAGAGTCCAGAGTAACCGAAAGCGATATTGTTCTTGTAAAATCTTAACAGCCAAGCAATTTATTATCCATGACTCCATCTCACCATCTTTGCTGTAACTGCAGCATAAATGTTTTTTTTATGCTTAGAATAAGTGAGCCTAGGTTCACTAAATGATTTGGGCAGCCCACTTGCTATGCACCTCCTGCCAGGATTTCGGCACCCTACAAAGAAATATCAGCTCAGCGTTTGTTGCGTAGCTGTACTAGTTCGAAATACGGTAACCCGTTGGTCTCGATATTTCTCTGTCCCGAACCGAAATTATCCCAATCTGAAAATATTTGAATGAAAGTAAGGTCCGGCACTCCCGGTTTCTCCTCGATCACAGTACAGTCGAGCTCAGTACCTTGATTGATGCTTGGCTATTCGAGTAGATGTTAAATTCTTTAACCGAATTGCATTGGACAGCATCTCAACCGCCTCTTCGAAATTCGAACCATCTATAAACAAGTTAGTTCATCTATTGCCTCGATTTGGGCACTCACTTTGTTCTTCTTCCAAAGAACGAAGATGTTGTAACCTACACAGGTGGCAGTTGCCTGTTCTGTCTGGCCTTAATTCGAAGTCGGTAAGAATACTGGAAGGCACAAAGTGAGAAAGCTCATAGCACATGGCACAAAGTCTGCTCAATGCCCTGGCCATGGCCACTTTTCTTGCAATATCCACATTTGGGCATCACAGTTAGCGATTTAATCGCCACCGCCTCGCATGCGCATTGCTCTGCGCTCCCTTTCAGCCTCAGCCGCATCATAACTAGCAACGCCGATTTCCCATAATCTATTTGTGTGCACATTAGAGGAATTTAATTCCTCTCCAAAAATTCTGTGTACAGAGAGTCTTCCGCGGAGAAAACGAGGACAATGAAGCAATACGTGTTCTGCGATTTCAAATTCGTTGGGCCGATGTTGAAAAAAAGGATCTTCCTCTTTCCTTCACTTATGTAAATATTCATTGAAACACGTAATATTTAACGTAAAAGTCAAGCAACCTTTGCTCGATAACCCCATCGTTCCTGCTAGCTTGCGCTTTTCTTCGCATCTCCCGATTTTCACTCGATTCCAATGTTAGGCAGATTGGCAATTTCCTATGACAGCAGATCTATTAATATTATTTGATAATCTCCTACGGTTAGGACTTACATACCCACAGTCCGGTTTGAGCTCACCAAAATCGTTTCTGTTAAATTGCCAACTATCTCCAACCCAATGTTCGTCAGCCATTCCTTTATTCTTTCTACGGCGTCATTACATATTGCTTGGAGCAGATTTAGTTTTTTGGCCACTGCTACTACGAGAATAACATCTGCAAATCTGACAATTTGTAAGAAAGGTCGATTTTTAGCGCACAGCTATACATCACAATCCATAGCATTGGCAAAAAACAGATCCCGGGAACCTATCCAAACATCATTTATGACTCCAGCACATTCATCCATTAGCTTAGAAGTATTTGTGTAAGACTGACAGACACGCAAGGCTCTATGGCTGTCTGACATTATGTAGATATTCCTCGAGGATAAGCCCCTTTCATAGACTTTTTCTACCGCAAACTTATATTGCACGGATTTTTGTCTGAAAAAGAGCTACTTAGCATTCCTGATTTCCGATTTGAATATACCCAATACACCCTTTCACAGCACGAAGCTCAAGGGAAGCCTACTTCCCCTGGCATATCGAAAAAATTTTAAATAATTTAGGTACTAAGTAAACTCGCTACTGGTTATACGATTTTGAATTCCTCACAAATTTTTAATATTTCCCTTCTTGTTTATTTGATTTCATTCCTGCCACATTGCGTTGTATGACTGTATTATGCTTTCTTATTTGCTTGCCACCGCCATATGTTGCCACATCCTACTTGCGTACAATTGCAGGCTGCTGCATTGGGGTTTGGTGTCCATTCGTTCATATTCACATTGGTACGAGAGCGTGCGCCGTTGTCCAACTAGCGATTAACGAGCAGTTAGCACCTGTCTGTGAGTCAGTCCGCAACTGCGTTGCAATTATTCAACTTGCAACATTAACAAGAACTCACAGAAAAAAACCAAAATTATAAGCAGCTGACTGTAGCATCAGTTAACCTGCCGCAGAAGCACCTACATACCTCCATTTATATATAGCCGACTTGGTTAAAGCTTCTGTTAATTATGTCACACTACAACCACACACATACTACATACATACATCATTATATAAGTAAAGCTCACTAGTAGTGGTAATTGCTGTTTTTTTCACAAAAATGGGGTTTAAGACAAATCCAGTAAAAAAGGAGCAACAAAATTGTGGCAGATAACAAATTAGCAACGACCACCACTTGACATGCTCATAAATCAATTTTTTTGTACAACGATGTTACGTCTCCCCTCTGTGGTTACCGTATGTCGAAAAGTCCACGAATGAATGACACTCACAAAATATTTGGTGTACTCAATCCAAATAATAGACATGGAATGTTCAATCGGCAAGAGAAGCGGATGGGATAATGTAAAGGGATATACACCAATTGTGAATTTGAATAAAAAGTTATCTTATTAAAACTTCAGGCACTACACCATCACACTGCAATATTCAATGAGGAACGGGCCTGGATGAACCGGAGTAGTTGGCATCAACAACTGGCCTGAACTATCTCGCCACATGACAAAAGGTGGTGTTAAACCTTTCTGGAAGTATACTGAAAGTAGTAAGCGGTGGTCAAAATACATTCATATTTGTCATAATTTTTGATTTTTGCTGGCCTTCTTTATTTAAAAAATGTAGAATTTTGTGAGCTCCTGGCCTTGCTCTGAATAAAACATGAATATTGAATATTAACATAGTGTTTTATACAAAGCAAGGCCTCGAGCTCACAAAATCCTACATTCGTATTTGTAACGAGATCAGCAATATCAAAACTAACCAAAACTGCAACGACTAGTTTGTATTGGCATGACAGGTTCGATGAAAACATTACCTCCTCTTGTGCTTGGTGCCTCAGTGACCATGGGAAGTATCCCTATACTAATATAGGGGCGACACTTGGTGCACTAAGCCATAAATATATCTCTGAGCTAAAGGGCGGAAACATGACAGGACATATGAATATAACAAGAAAACTTATGGGAGATGCCGCATGGCAACCACATGATATAATAGCCCCAATGCTCAGAATCTCCCGGAATTTTGAGGTAGATGGATCTATAAGCAAAACAGACAATCCATATACTGACCCAGATTCACTAATAAAATTGGAGACGCAAAAACAGGAGCTAGCATCTATGTGCTTTACTTACTTGCTCACAAGGCACGCCAGTCGCTTATTCGCTCTGCCAACTGGTGGCAATTCGTCACGCCAAGGGAGTTGAACTCGTTCTCTGGTCTCTTCAGCGGAGTGGGACCCGTCTTCTTTCTCTACTACCATAGGCGGGTTCCGAAAAAAAAAGACTTTCTTAGCCGGAGTGTCATCTTTCATTCACCTAGCCAGCGCTGCGTTTTAATTCGTTGAGCTACGTTGATGTCTGCATAAAACTCATACAGCTCATCATTACATCTTCTTCTATGGGCTATGAATGTATTGGAGTCCTAAATGTTGAGTATGTAGTGTATGAGTTCCCGGTCATCAAGGATATAAAGGTAATGAACAGGCGGACTATCTACCTAAGCAGGGTGTTATAGCAGCATTCCATGACCCAGAGTCCTTCTGTGGACTCACAACAGCACATACTAGGGAAACCATAAGTAATTGGGAAAAAAAGCAATTCAGACTTCAATAGATTGATTGCCCTGGATAAGGAGAGACGAAATTTGTACTCGCCCAGAAAAGAGAGTATCATAAAAAATAAAAAATAAATGTAAGGCGCGATAACCTCCGAAGAGATCTAAGGCCGAGCTTCTCTTCCAATTTGCGTCGTGCTCCTCTTGCTTTTCCCTACAAATTGGCCGGACGGGACCTACATGTTTTATGCCGACTCCGAACGGCATCTGCAAGGCAGATGAGTTTTCACTGAGAGCTTTTCATGGCAGAAATACACCCGGAGCGCTTGCCAAACACTGCCGAGGGGCGACCCCGCTTAGAAAGAGAGTATCAACGAAACTCATTAATTAAAGCAGAGAGGACCTGTGAACGCTCACTGGTACTACGGGGGCACGATAGTCTGCAGTATCACCAAGGTAAAATACATCTATCCGAAAAAATGTTACGCTTTTGTGAGCTGGAGAATGAAACGCCGGTTCACTTTCTCATCTAGGTGATACTTTTAAATACATTAAAGACCCCCACATACGGTCAAAGGCTGAAAGGTCAAACCCAATAGATTTAAATAAAGGTCGCACTGCATTGACAACAATAATAACTAAACGGTTTCAAAATTTGTAGCACATGAGTAACCAGGTCCTTATATTCACAATTTAAACCATATCATTTCCTTTTATCCCATCTATATTCATATCATTTGTTGACAATTTCCAGCAGCTAACACACAATCTGTTATAATGCCATTGGTGCTTCCGCAAATTTTGACAGCGCCTAGGATGTGTACTTGCATTGATTTGTATCATAATTGGATGTTGTATTACGGTACCCACATATGTATGTAGGTAATACCATAATTATTTCTGTATATGACCAATCCCTATAACTGGCCTCTTGAGCGTTTTTATACTCAGTTGAGCAGAGCTCACAGAGTATATTAAGTTTGATTGGATAACGGTTGGTTGTACATATATAAAGGAATCGAGATAGATATAGACTTCCATATATCAAAATAATCAGGATCGAAAAAAAATTTGATTGAGCCATGTCCGTCCGTCCGTCCGTCCGTCCGTTAACACGATAACTTGAGTAAATTTTGAGGTATCTTGATGAAATTTGGTATGTAGGTTCCTGAGCACTCATCTCAGATCGCTATTTAAAATGAACGATATCGGACTATAACCACGCCCACTTTTTCGATATCGAAAATTTCGAAAAACCGAAAAATTGCGATAATTCATTACAAAAGACAGATAAAGCGACGAAACTTGGTAGATGAGTTGAACTTATGACGCAGAATAGAAAATTAGTAAAATTTTGGACAATGGGCGTGGCACCGCCCACTTTTAAAAGAAGGTAATTTAAAATTTTGCAAGCTGTAATTTGGCAGTCGTTGAAGATATCATGATGAAATTTGGCAGGAACGTTACTCCTATTACTATATGTACGCTTAATAAAAATTAGCAAAATCGGAGAAGGACCACGCCCACTTTTAAAAAAAAATTTTTTTAAAGTAAAATTTTAACAAAAAATTTAATATCTTTACAGTATATAAGTAAATTATGTCAACATTCAACTCCAGTAATGATATAGTGCAACAAAATACAAAAATAAAAGAAAATTTCAAAATGGGCGTGGCTCCGCCCTTTTTCATTTAATTTGTCTAGGATACTTTTAACGCCATAAGTCGAACAAAAATTAACCAATCCTTTTGAAATTTGGTAGGGGCATAGATTTTATGACGTTAACTCTTTTCTGTGAAAATGGGCGAAATCGGTTGATGCCACGCCCAGTTTTTATACACAGTCGTCCGTCTGTCCTTCCGCATGGCCGTTAACACGATAACTTGAGCAAAAATCGACATATCTTTAATGAACTTAGTTCACGTGCTTACTTGAACTCACTTTATCTTGGTATGAAAAATGAACGAAATCCGACTATGACCACGCCCACTTTTTCGATATCGAAAATTACGAAAAATGAAAAAAATGCCATAATTCTATACCAAATACGAAAAAAGGGATGAAACATGGTAAGGTAATTGGATTGTTTTATTGACGCGAAATATAACTTTAGAAAAAACTTTATAAAATGGTTGTGACACCTACCATATTAAGTAGAAGAAAATGAAAAAGTTCTGCAGGGCGAAATAAAAAACCCTTAAAATCTTGGCAGGTATTACATATATAAATAAATTAGCGGTATCCAACAGATGATGTTCTGGGTCACCCTGGTCCACATTTTGGTCGATATCTGGAAAACGCCTTCACATATACAACTACCACCACTCCCTTTTAAAACTCTCATTAATACCTTTAATTTGATACCCATATCGTACAAACTCATTCTAGAGTCACCCCTGGTCCACCTTTATGGCGATATCTCGAAAAGGCGTCCACCTATAGAACTAAGGCCCACTCCCTTTTAAAATACTCATTAACACCTTTCGTTTGATACCCATATTGTACAAACAATTCTAGAGTCACCCCTGGTCCACCTTTATGGCGATATCTCGAAACGGCGTCCACCTATAGAACTAAGGCCCACTCCCTTTTAAAATACTCATTAACACCTTTCTTTTGATACCCATATCGTACAAACAAATTCTAGAGTCACCCCTGGTCCACCTTTATGGCGATATCTCGAAAAGGCGTCCACCTATACAACTAAGCCCACACTCCCTTTTAAAACCCTCATTAATACCTTTCATTTGATACCCATATCGTACAAACACATTCTAGAGTCACCCCTGGTCCACCTTTATGGCGATATTTCGAAACGGCGTCCACCTATAGAACTAAGGCCCACTCCCTTTTAAAATACTCATTAACACCTTTCGTTTTGATACCCATATTGTACAAACAAATTCTAGAGTCACCCCTGGTCCACCTTTATGGCGATATCTCGAAACGGCGTCCACCTATGGAACTAAGGATTACTCCCTTTTAAAATACTCATTAACACCTTTCATTTGATACCCATATCGTACAAACACATTCTAGGGTCACCCCTGGTCCACCTTTATGGCGATATCTCGAAAAGGCGACCACCTATAGAACTAAGCACCACTCCCTTTTAAAATACTCATTAATACCTTTAATTTGATACCCATATCGTACAAACGCATTCTAGAGTCAACCCTGATCCACCTTTATGGCTATATCCCTAAATGGCGTCCACCTATAGAACTATGGCCCACTCCCTCATAAAATACTCTTTAATGCCTTTCATTTGATATACATGTCATACAAACACATTCCAGGGTTTCCCTCGGTTCATTTTCCTACATGGTTATTTTCCCTTATGTTGTCACCATAGCTCTCAACTGAGTATGTAATGTTCGGTTACACCCGAACTTAACCTTCCTTACTTGTTAGTGTTGTAGAATTGCCCACGCTTACTATAATAACTGTGTTAATGAAACATTGACAAAAGAGGTGAAACTTCGCAACGTCTGAAACGCCTAACGGGCATCTTATGTAATGGTATTTGGCTTAAGCCTTGCGGTGTAGTGGACTTCGAAATTCACAAATGCTAGCAGGGCGGCACTATGTACATTAGAGATATACGCCGCCGATAAACGCCGCCGCCGATTTTAGTCGTTTTTAGCACGCCGCCGCCGAATGTCAAAAATATCGGCGCGGCGGCGGCGTCCGGCGCGGTACTATATTCTCTACTCATTTAAGACTGTTTAGGCCATTTATTGTTCATGTCGAAAATTGGTCGGATATGGTCGAAAGTGGTATCAACGGATGCGCATCACTGCCAGTTATAAGAAACTAATTGCGAAATTTAACTCTTTCTACCTGTTCATAAGTTATTTAAAAAAAACAGGCGCTTTCGATGTCAGCTTAACACGGACTTTGAATCACCCAATTCACCAAGTTATTAAAAGAAAAGTTTTACAATAAATTTATATGCTCACTTTGCATATTTTTTTCAAAAAATTAATAATGAATAATTAATTCAAATAAAAGGACCCAAAGCGAACATTTTTTCGAATTGTCCTCAAGTTGTTAAAAAAACCAAAATACACAAAAAGGTGCCGATTTAAAAAAAAGAAAGAATAAGCTAAATCAGTGATGCAAAACCCTTAGTAGCTTCTAGGGGTATAAACATTCCTTTGAAATGATTTTTACCTCATACTTAAGTTGAGGACATATCTACGTATGAGAAGGGTTTGAAAGATCACTTGGGCTTACATTTAAAAACCTGTTGTTTATTTGGGAAACTATACAATAGAGTCTCAAATGTTTATTTTGATTTTCACACTTCATCCTTCAACACCCAATTCTCCCGGTTTGACCCTTATGCAAAACTAGTCCCTTGGAGTGAATAACATTGTTTATAGCCTACCAAACAAGTTTCAATATAACCTACGCGTTACGGCTCCTTTTACAAATGTGTATACGTAGGCACATATATTTACCAGGTGAGGCTTTGACCTTCGCAAGAACACTCAAAGTGGTGAAGCAAAAGCTTTCCCAAGACAGTCGAACTAATGACCGTGTGTGCTACAACCCTAACGTAGTGGACAGTTGAACTAGTCTGAAAACTGAAGCTACGCGGTCATCCATTCTAAGATATCGGTTTGATTTAACGAAGACTATTGAAATCAATGTTGTGAACACAAACGTCTGCAAACTTTGGTCTACGTTTTAAAAATTGTATCCAGGGTCCTTGTAAAATTTTAATTATGTAGATGCGCCGAGGATTATACGATTTTCACCCATGAGTTACGCAATGACATCCACTTAGACTGCTTATGATTTCGAGGGCGGCAACCTTGGCCGAATAGTTACTCCCTAACGTTTCAAGGTGTTTCTCTCCGTTTCCGTTAGAAAGTCTTCGGAACTACACCTAGAGCTTCTAGGAAAGTGACGTCGACGAAGGTACATATGAGTTCGAAAGTCGCAGTCCTATAGCTTCTGTGCTAGCATATTGTGAGGGTCAGGAGGCGTTGTAGCGACTGGTGGTCGAGATTGCTACTGTTCGCACATCGGGAATTGTAGCTCCTAATCATCGGGAATTATAGCTCGAAAAAACTGGATGCGCCCTGTACCACGAGAGTCATGAATATTAATAGACCATGAATAGCAACCGTAAGTCGCCTTTGTGCGTGACCGCCAAGGGCCACAAATGATTTAAAGAAATTGTGTTCGCGATTAGGAGTTAACCACAGGTGAAACTACGCTTTGCATGAGATATACAGACAAAAGTGTGACCATTTTATGTATCTCTATTTCTTTTCAGCAGACGCAGCAGTACCAATTCCAAAGACCGGGGTTAGGTTCGTAGCCTGTCTGGAGTAAGTGAACGAGGGACAATCCGTCCGCATAGAGCTACTCCTGAGAATTTTTGAACGATTTACGAGTTTTTGAGGCAAAAGACCCCGGATCTTTCCGAAATGCCCAAAACTTTGATTTCCTTAAATACATACAAATAAAACCTTTCCTAAATACTCTTTTTAAATAGAAAATCAAGCTTTTTAAAGTAAGAACTCTGGCGTATGTCGGCGCGCCGCCCACGCCGCCGCCGCCGGTATATAATAGATCCTACGCCGCCGCCGCCGATAAAGTGATCGGCGTAAACCTCTAATGTACATGCATGAATCAGCGCTCGATGACATTTAAGATTATTGAAAATTGTTGCATGTGTGGGTGTCTAGGTGATTTCATTTGTTAAGTGCATCATACTTCAATGACTCTAAAGCCGGATTTATTAAATACTCACACATACAATTAATTGTACATAATCAGCATGACCACAATCAGCATGATTGCAATTCAATTCTATAGATTTCTATTCCCATTTGCTCCTGTGTTTACATATTTATCATGCTAATAGGCATTGCCAGCTTAGAAAGGTTTAACTAGCTGGCTCGTGAGGATATCACATAGACTGAAAGTCCAAAGAAGTTTGATCAACAACCAAACTAAAAACCCTATAAAAATCCAGCACTTATGCTACGTGCTTTATCGTTTCCTCCTCCACCCCACACATCCTATATCTGCTATGACTGACAAGGCCTAGTTTATTTATCGCCCGAAAGCAGTATCCAGTCAGAATACCCATCATGACCATACAGTCTCTTATTTTGATAACAGTAAATTTGTTAGGCTAAGGTTGTTAGACTTGTACATGGTTCTCGACACTTCCCAGCACAGGGCTTGGTTTCATTCCTTTTTTGCTTGGTCGAACGGTATCTGCATCTTTAATGACACAAACCTTTGCATCTTTCGTTAATAACTGCCCAGCTTTGAAGCGAGCTTGAATACGCCTGTGTTCATATATATTTTGGTGATTTCTTTTCTACACGAAAATGTCGCCTTCACGCCAACTCTTCAAAAGTTGTGTTCCATTGTAAAATCAGTGTAGCTTCAATAGAAGGCATCATTATCTTTTCTCGACAACCTACCCCTAAAAATGGCAAAAATGCAACATTACTTGCCCTCACTGCCATTGACGGTGCAGAGAACAGCCCTGTCAATCAGCTGATGAATCACATTGACAAATAAACACAGTATACTAAAATGAATTTTATTTGAGTAAATATAATTTGCGAAAGTTTTTGTTTATTTGGCGCGAAGTAACAGCTGATTACGTGACAGGGTTACAATTTTTGTTCTTTTCAAGTCATGCAGGGTGGCACTGAAAATTTTAAGTGTCTACAATTTCACAGGGCGAAGTGAGAATCTTAAAAATGTTTGCCCTTAAAGGGGTGATATTTTCGTGTAGAAAAGAAATCACCATTTGTCTTAAAATATGTTCATATGTATGTTTGCTGCCATGTAATTGTTAGGTTCTAATTTTAATCCTTTGACAGCGTATTGACATTTTGTGGCATTAGGTTGCGAATTCTGAGCACATGCTACGTTGTTGTTGTAGAAATACAGACATTTCTTTGTCTAGCATATTTCTTTCAGTCGAACCTACTCCTCCATAAGTTTGCAATGGATGGAACGTTTAACATCATTGAGTGCATTGAGTGGACATTGATCCGTCATTGTGGTGATGCATGCCACGCTCAAACGTCCCATTTGCTTTCAGCATTTGCACATCTTACTAAACTACCTTTATTTAATTTGTCTATCACACTTCATTTACAATTTCTCTCTTCTTCTCGCTATTTCTCATCATACAATCATTCCTTTTCTCACTAACTCATTCCACTTTGGGTTTCGTACACATTTTTGTTCGGGATTTCATCCATGTTGCAGTTGAATGCCTGCGGATTGTAAATTGTTAGATTTGTCAAATTAAATGCCAACTTCGTCCGATTACGTGTGCAACGTGCTGCTTTATGATACACTATGCTACCTAGTACATAAATATATTTTAACGAGATATTATATGTGTGTTTACTTCCACAGCTTCCACCACTTCCACTTAGTGCATTTAATGTGCATATTGTTGGCTTTGTGGCAAGGAATGCAATCAATTAGAAGTTAAGAGCAAAAGGTATAGATAAATTGTAACATACAAAAAAGCAACAACAGCAATAACGATGTAAAACAAAAGAAATTTCTAGAAAAACTATAAGTTCGAAAAAGTTTAATGCCACTTATGATAGAAATTGATAAACACAAGAACGCATAATTGCAAATGCCAAACAAAAAATGATATAAGGAATTTTAAGAAATAAAAGTAAACAAAGCCATTGCAATAAGGTAACTAAAATCATATACCATGCATTTTATAATATTCCGTATAACATATGCATTTTATTTTGTATAATATAAATAAATGTAAGGCGCGATAACCTCCGAAGAGATTTTATGCCGACCTTTTCTTCCAATTTTCGTCGTGCTGCTTTTAATTATACTCAGTTGAGCAGAGCTCACAGAGTATATTAACTTTGATTGTATAACGGTTGGTTGTACAGGTATAAAGGAATCGAGATAGATATACACTTCCATATAACAAAATCATAAGGATCGAAACAAAATTTGATTGAGCCATGTCCGTCCGTCCGTCCGTCCCTTAACATGAGAACTTGAGTAAATTTTGAGGTATCTTGATAAAATTTGGTACGTAGGTTCCTGGGCACTCATCTCAGATCGCTATTAAAAATGAACGATATCGGACTATAACCACGCCCACTTTTCGATATCGAAAATTTCGAAAAACTGAAAAAGTGCGATAATTCATTACCAAATATGGATAAAGCGATGAAACTTGGTAGGTGAGTTGAACTTATGACGCAGAGTAGAAAATTAGTAAAATTTTGGACATGGGGGTGGCACCGCCAACTTTTAAAAGAAGGTAAGCTGTAATTTGACAGTCGTTGAAGATATCATGATGAAATTTGGCAGGAACGTTACCCCTATTACTATTTGTATGCTTAATAAAAATTCGCAAAATCGGAGAACGACCACGCTCACTTTTAAAAAATAATTTTTTTAAAGTCTAATTTTAACAAAAAATTTAAAATCTTTACAGTATATAAGTAAATTATGTCAACATTCAACTCAGTAATGATATGGTGCAACAAAATACATAAATAAAAGAAAATTTCAAAATGGGGGTGGCTCCGCCCTTTTTCATTTAATTTTTCTAGGATACATTTAATGCCATAAGTCGAACAAAAATTTACTAATCCTTGTGAAATTTGGTAGGGGCTTAGATTCTAGGACGTTAACTTATTTCTGTGAAAAAGGGCGAAATCGGTTGAAGCCACGCCCTTTTTTATACACAGTCGACCGTCTGTCCATCCGCTCGGCCATTAACACGATAACTTGAGAAAAATCTATATATCTTTACTAAACTCAGTTCACGTACTTATCTGAACTCACTTGTATTGGTATAAAAAATGACCGAAATCCGACTATGACCACGCCCACTTTTCGATATCGAAAACTACGGAAAATGAAAAAAAATGCTATAATTCTATACCAAATACGAGAAAAGGGATGAAACATGGTAATTGGATGGCTTATTGACGCAATATATAAATTTAGAAAAAAAACTTTGTAAAATGGGTGTGACACCTACCATATTAAGTAGAAGAAAATGAAAAAGTTCTGCAGGGCGAAATAAAAACCCTTGAAATCTTGGCAGGAATATTGTTCGTGGTGTTACATATATAAATAAATTAGGGGTATCCAACAGATGATGTTCTGGGTCACCCTGGTCCACATTTTGCTCGATATCTGGAAAACGTCTTCACATATAAACTAAGGGCCGCTCCCTTTTAAAACCATCATTAACACCTTTAATTTGATACCCATATCGTACAAACGCATTCTAGAGTCACCCCTGGTCCACCTTTATGGCGATATCTCGAAAAGGCGTCCACCTATAGAACTAAGGCCCACTTCGTTTTAAAATACTCAATAACCCCTTTCATTTGATACCCATATCGTACAAACAAATTCTAGGGTCAACCTGATCCACCTTTATAGCGATATCTCTAAATGGCGTCCACCTATAGAAATATGGCCCACTCCCTCATAAAATACTCTTTAATACCTTTCATTAGATACACATGTCATACAAACACATTCCAGGGTTTACCCTCGGTTCATTTTCCTACGTGGTTATTTTCCCTTATGTTGTCACCATAGCTCTCAACTGAGTATGTAATGTTCGGTTACAGCCGAACTTAACCTTCCTTACTTGTTTTTCCACAAATTCGCGGGACGGGACCTACTGCTTTTATGCCGACTGCGAGGCAGATGAGTTTTCACGTGAGAGCTTTTCATGGCAGAAAGACACTCGGAGTGCTTGCCATACGCGGTCGAGGGGCGACCCCGCTTAGAAAAACTTTCTTCTAATTGTTATAGCTTTGATTTAGAAAAAAATCATGGTAATAGTCCAGTTGAGGGGTCGACTGCTAATACGCTACCAAAAATATCGAGTGAGGTGTCAAAAGGCGCGTATTAATCTCGAGAATAATAATCCGAGGGCGGAAAAGAAAAATTGTATCTCTGCCCGGAGATATTTGCAGTTGAAGTTGGCGATTTCCGTGTAGTTGATGTTGTTTGTACCCACAAAAAAAATTGTGCATCACCGTTTTTATAAGCGCGGCCCAAGGCCGCCAACGCAGAAAGGTGTTCTGCGCAAAAATACTATGGATCTGACCCCCGGTTTCGGAGGTACCCGCGGGTCTTTTTTCGGTTTTTTGTTAATATCTTTTGAACGCGTTACAATTTTTATTTTCCGCCTTAGGATTGTTAATACTGATGTCAAGGCGCGTCGTCTAACACCTCTCTCGATAATTTTGGTAGCATATTACCAGTCGACCCCTCAACTAGACTATTACCAAAATCATTAGTCTTTGCGATTAAACTTTAAATACGGTTGCACACATTTCCAGAATATTGCATATTCGGCTCAGCTCGGATATCAGTACTGAATGTCACTGTGACACACTTTTTATTATAGATAAAGAGTTATGATTTATCCTATTTATTAGAAGCGAATCACTAGAGATACTTGGCTATAGTTCAGGATCAAGTTATTGTCTGGAACATGTTCGTATGCAGCAGTAGCGTACATATGCCGAATAATTTGAACCCGAGATGTGTAGTTCGATCATTTAGCATTGTTTATTTTCTTCTGTTAACTTAATAAACATAACTAGTAATTTTGTTAATCGTGTTATTGATTAGTATACTTACCTCTTTTATGGTCCTCAGCCTATGCCAAAATGAGGAAACGATTTTTTTTAGAGAATGCCTATAGAACCACAGTCCACCATCAGGTGCAGGTATTAGTCAACAATGTGCCTTATGTAAACAGGAAACACATCCCTGTTATGTATTAGTTTGCAAGCACGGCTTCCATAAGGCGTATTTAAATAGTTGGCTAGTCTTTGTAACCAAATTATTAACCAACAAGGCCTTAAAGCGGTCGCTGGAAATTGCTCACCTGGTGAAAAACGAAAACCACCACTACTGATTAAAGTCATCGGGTCGAAATATTTCCAAGGCTTGCAACAAACTCAAGCTATAAACGTAGCCGAATCCCACGAGAGGCCTGGCGCAAATGCAAGTGCCGCAGCTTCTTCTGCACTAGATGCTAGTCATAGCACCAATCGGACTGAAGCTCCTTCTAGAAACGAAGGTACTCGAAGACGAGGTTCCAATCGGAATCGTAATTCCCGACAAGGCAACGAGTTCGACTTCACAATTACACAGGAAATGATAGAGCAAACTGTTACTAGGGTAATAACATCTTTGAATGTGAGCACGTCTCAGAAGGCTCTGCCCAGTTCTAGCCCAACTAGTAATCCAGACGAAAAAGAAATCATGGAAATTTATAAAAATAACATACTCCCTGAAAACTAGAGGAAAATTATTATATCAACCTGTACACTCCATAGTACACTTACGTCGTTTGATACAAATGAGCGAAAAACTTAACTAAAGAGCTTCGTTGTCGTGCCGATAGTGCTACAAAACACGCGACCTTTAGTTAGTCGTCGCCAAGTGAATGAAGTGGAAGAAACTAGTTCAGAACAAATAGAAGACATAAATATTGAAGGAGATTTAGCCGCAATTCGCAGCAATCATTCAAAAACTAAATGCTTGAATTGTGAAAAGTTAGGGCACATTTGGGAAGACTGTTTGGCAGAACGGCGCATTTTTGCTACGGTTGTGGCACCCCTAAGGTACACAAGCCACAATGTCCATTTTGTCTCCGGAATTTATCGGAAAACCGACAAACGGGTGCATCCAATCCCATCCGGATGGGCCCGAAACAGTAAATCAGCCACATCTGGCTGAGGAAAAGAATGATAAACCACTTTTAGTTAACCCTGTTCCTCTTCTTCGCCAGTCGTATGAAGTTAGGCTTAGCAATCACTTGCAACATAGAAATTGTCTTTTTCCAGATATGCCTCATAAAATAAGTAGGCGTACGTTGCGCTTACGAAAGTTTTTGAAAACGTTAAGACTAATCAAAAACAAGTAAGGACGGGACTGTCTTCGGCTGTGCCGAAGACTTCATAACTTTCATGAATGGGGCTGAACAATAATCTTATCCCATTCGTAATCTCCAAATAATGCGCTGTATACGACAAGAAATATATAGTGAACAGATGTACATACCTAAACGATTTAAGATAAATATAAAAAAATGACAAAAAACCCTCCTTATCTGAACGATCGGTTGTATGGGATATATATTATATATAGCTCCGATCAAAGTGATTTTTTCAGGAAATCTTTATGATATATTAGAATAAATATCACCAAGTTTAACGTTTTTATATTGGAAATTATGGAAGAAATGGCTAAAAATCTTTCTATCTGAACGATCGGCTATATATAGCCCCGATCGAAATGATTTTTTCATGAATCGTCTATGACATATTAGAATAAATATCACAAAGTTTAGCATTTTTATATTGGAAATTAAGGGAGAAATTGCCAAATATCTTCTTCTGAACAATCGTTTGTGTGGGATATATACTATATATAGCTCCGATCAAAGTGATTTTTTCAGAAAATCTTCTATGATATATTGAAATATTTATCACCGAGTTTCACGTTTATACTTTCTAAGTTAAGGGAGAAATGGCCAAAAATCTTTCTATCTGAACGATTGGTTGTATAGGATATATACTATACTAGCAAACCCGGCAGACGTTGTTCTGTCCTAAATTTGGCCTATCTGCATACATTTTAATAAGCTTTTTCCGTCTAACTCTGCCCTACCCCTCTACACTTTTTCCTAATCTCTTTATTCACTCCTCCCTCTGTCTTTTTTCGCTTCATCTCCATCTTCGTCTCATTCTATCTCTTTCTCAAAATTATCCTGTACTTTCATTTGATATCCATATTGTATAAACACTTCTATGGGTACCCGGGTCCATGTTTTGGGCTACATCTCGAGACCCTAGCCTTCATTTGTATGAAAATTCCTGTACTATAGCACTCATCAACAGCTTTCATTGATATCCATATTGTATAAACACATTCTGGGGGTACCTGGGTCCATGTTTTGGGCTATATCTCGAGACCCTATCCTCCAGTTGTATGAAATTATCCTGTACTAAAGCACTCATCAACAGCTTTCATTTGACATCCATATTGTATAAACACAATTCTAGGGGTATCCGGGTCCACGTTTTGACCTATATCTCGAGACCATGAGTCACCCAGCGGGTATGAAAATTAACCTATACGATATCGCCATCAACAGCTTTCATTTGATATCCATATTGTATAAACATATTCTAGGGGTACCCGGGTCCACGTTTTGATCTCAAGACCCTAGACACGTAGCGAAAAAGAGGTAGACTTTCTCAGACCCTACCCAATATGCTCACAAAATTTCATGAGAATCGGTTCAGCCGTTTCGGAGGAGTTCAGCCTCTAAAACCGTGACAGAAGAATTTTATATATTAGATATAGCTCCGATCGAAGTGATTTTTTCAGGATATCTTCTATGATATATTAGAATATATATCACAGAGTTTAACGTTTATACTTTCTAAATTGCGGCAGGAATGACCAAGATCGTCTTATCTGAACGATCGGTTGTATGGGAGATATATGTTATAGTGGTCCGATCCTACCGGATCCGACAAATGTCTAATATAATACAAAAATACATCCTTGTGCCAAATTTCATTGAGATATCTCAAAATTTGAGGGACTAGTTTTGCGTTCAAACAGACAGACGGATGGACGGACAGACGGATATGGCTATATCAACTCAGTTCGTCGCCCTGATCAATTCGGTATACTTAATGGTGAGTCTATCTTCTATATTTCTCAACGTTACAAACAGCGGACCAAAGTTAATATACCATTTCATGTTCATGAAAGGTATAACTAGTAGTTTCCGCCATATCTAGTGATAAGAGCGATATGCGTAGATTTCATGTTTGAAGTATAAGGAACTTGGTCTTTAGATACTGGTGCAAATATAAGCTTCATCGGTTCAACCCTGGCAGCTAAAGATCTTTCCAAGTTTCAGAATTTAGGCAAATAAAATCTGAAGCACGGACGGCCGATGGGGAAACAACAGCTAATTATAGGTGTACTCGATGTCGTGATAAACCTATAAGTCCCAGCATCCGTCCGATGAAACTTTACGTCATACCCTCCATTAAACAAAAACTTATTTTAGGCCATGATTTCTGGAGAACCTTCTCTCTTGCCCCAAATATAATCAGTTTCCTTAATACGCTTACTGGCTCCGAAATAAAAGAAGACGTAAATTCATATCCTTTGAGCCAGCAAGAAAATTCATCAGCTTGAAGTAGTAAAAAACATGGTTCCCAATGCATCTAAATGCTTAGGCCGTACCACCTTAATAAAACATCATATTAACGTTGGAAATGCTGAGCCTGTGAAACAGCGTTTCTACCCCGTTAGTCCAGCAGTGGAAAAGTTGCTTTATAAGGAGATAGATCGTATGTTGGAGTTGGATGTAATGAACCATCCGTAAGCGCCTGGAGTTCACCCATGCGTCTTTTAGCGAAACCAAACAAAGTTCGACTTTGTCTAGATGCTCGTCGACTTAACGACGTCACAACAAAAGACGCCTAGCCTCTACTTAGCATTGACGGAATCTTTTCCAGACTCCCGAAAGCGAAATATAATTACCAAACTTGATCTTAAAGATGCATATTGGCAAATTGAGCTTAGCCCAGAATCCAATCCGTTGACTACTTTTTAACAGTACCAGGACGACCATTGTACCAGTTTAGGTAACGCCGTTCAGCTTATGCAATTCCCCGTCTACAATGTGTCGCCTCATAGATGAGATAATCCCACCAGACCTTCGACATTGCGTTTTCGGTTATCTGAATGACCTTTGCATTGTATCTGAAGACTTTTCATCCCACCTCACTGTATTAGTTCGTTTGGTCGAGCAATTTCGCAAAGCAAATTTAACCCTTAACATCGCAAAAAGCCAATTTTGTGTCACCAGTATTAATTATTTAAGTTACACAATTGGGAGTGAAGGTATTCGCACCGATCCCGACAAAGTTTCATGTATTGTAAACTGGCCCTCCCCTAGAAACTTGAAGTTTGTGGATGGTACCGTCGGTTCATTACAACTACGCTGACGTCACGTATTCTATCACTGAAACATTATCCACCAAGAAGAAGTTCTTATGGAACTCGGAAGCTCAATAGGCGATGGACCAATCAAAGACAATCTTGATGACGGCCCCAGTCTTAAACAATCATGATTTTGAAAAGATATTTTATTTGCATTGTGTTGCCAGTGACTTTGGTATTGGCGCAATTTTAGTTCAGTTGTCTGATAAAATGTGGAACAGCCGATAGCTTTTATGTCCAAAAAGTTGAATCGGGCTCAGCGAAATTATAGCGTTACCGAACGTGAATGCTTAGCAGTCATATTGCCTATTGAGAAATTTCGCTGCTACTTGGAGCTCCAAGAGTTCAAAGTCGTAACGGACCATTCTAGTCTTCTTTGGCTAATGCGTCAGCAAAACCTTATCAGGTAGACTTTAGACTGGTTCGAAAAAAAAGTTGCTAATGTCAGCCCCTAAATTTGCAGATTATGTTGAGAGGGTTTCGGAAAAATTTTTTTAAATTTTTTTGATCCTTCGAAATGCAGCCAAAAAGGTTTTTTCGTTGTAAGTTCGTTATTTGACGTCGGGTTTTTAAAATTGATATGTTATTAGTTTGGCCTTGAGAAGCTTCACATTTCCGTTTAATGTCCTTTTAATCTATGAAGTCATTTTCACATGATTAGGTCAGCTAACAAGAATTCTAAAGTCACCCCTGGTCCAGTTTTATGGCGATATCTCTAAAAGGCGTCCACCTATAGAACTAAGGCCCACTCCCTTTTAAAATACTCATTAACACCTTTCATTTGATACCCATATTGTACAAACAAATTCTAGAGTCATCCCTGGTCCACCTTTATGGCGATATCTCGAAAAGGCGTCCATCTATAGAACTAAGGCCCACTCCCTCTTAAAATACTCTTTAATACCTGCCATGTGATACGCATGTCATACAAACACATTCCAGGGTTACCCGAGGTTCATTTTCCTACATGGTGATTTTCCCTTATTTTGTCTCCATAGCTCTCAACTGAGTATGTAATGTTCGATTACACCCGAACTTAGCCTTCCTTACTTGTTTTGCTTATTTTCTTTGATGGGTTTTTTTCTCGCCGATTGACATAATTATGTACATACATCTTTAGTAAATGGTATACCTAAAAAGTTGAAGGTATAAGCAAATACATTTGCCAATGCGAATGTAAGTCAGTACAACTTATTCTGATAACCAGCTACATATTTCTGTCAACCTAATAACGCTCACGCGGGTTACCTTGATGTTACATGTATTGTTTTGTTAAGTCTAAAGCACCAAGGGAAATCAGCCCAGTTCCTTTGATTAAAGCTACGATATCGATCCCTAACACAACTGCCGTTAGCTTCCGTTTCTGATCTCCGAGTAAAAGTGTTCAAATAAGTTTTAACTTCAAATGTTGTTAATAAATGTCAACAATGTTAACAAACAAAACTAATTTAGTCTTTAATTTGGGTTAGCATACTACACAACCACAAAAATGATACCCTTCATATAAATAATATTGTTAATCTATACCTAAGCCAAGTTTGACTCTTTACGAGCAAGATTAATTAACATCAGGATTTTATCCCAATCGAATGAGAATTGAACGATTTGTTTAGAATAGCTTATCACCCTAGCTTAAGGTTTTTCCTTTAATGAATAAAATTATAAAGTCAGCTTATAACGTACTTATAATGTGCTAAGTTTTTGGAGTTTTCCTGAAGGCATATGGTGACATAAAGAGGTAAGGAAAGGTGATTTTAGAGGGGATCTTCACCATCAAGATCAGTGCGATAATTCATTACCAAAGACGGATAATGCGATGAAACTTGGTAGGTGGGTTGACCTTATGACGCAGAATACAAAATTAGTAACATTTTGGACAATGGGCATGGCACCGCCCACTTTTAAAAGAAGGTAATTTAAAATTTCAAAGCTGTAATTTGGCAGTCGTTGAAGATATCATGATGAAATTTGGCAGGAACGTTACTCCTATTCCTATATGTGTGCTAAATAAAAATTAGCGGAATCGGATGACGAACACGCCCACTTAAAAAAAATAAAGCTTTTAAGTCAAATGATTGAACTGAATATCTTTACAGTATATAAGTAAATTATGTTAACATTCAACTCCAGTAAAGATATGGTGCAACAAAATACAAATATAAAATAAAATCTCAAAATAGGCGTGGCTCCGCCCTTTTTCATTTAATTTGTCTAGAATACTTTTAATGCAATAAGTCGAACAAAAATTGGCCAGTCCTAATGAATTTGGTAGGAGCATAGATTCTGTGACGGTAACTGCGAATCGGTTGAAGCCGCGCCCAGTTTTTATGCACAGTCGACCGTCTGTCCTTCCGCTCGGCCGTTCACATGATAACTTGAGCAAAAATCGATATATCTTTATTAACTTTACTAAAATTAGTTCACGTATTTATTTTAACTCACTTTATCTTGGTATAAAAAATGGCCGAAATCCGACTATGACCACGCCCACTTTTCGATATCGAAAATTACGAAAAATAAAAAAAATGCCATAATTCTATACCAAATATGAAAAAAGGGATGAAATATGGTAAATGGATTGGTTTATTGACGCAAAATATAACTTTAGAAAAAACTTTGTAAAATGGGTGTGACGCATACCATATTAAGTAGAAGAAAATGAAAAAGTTCTGTAGGACGAAATCAAAAGCCCTTGGAATCTTGTCAGGAATACTGTTCGTGGTATTACATATATAAATAAATTAGCGGTACCCGACAAATGATGTTCTGGGTCACCCTGCTGTTATTGTTGTAGCGATAAGATTGCTCCCCGAAGGATTTGGGGAGTGTTATCGATGTGATGGTCCTTTGCCCGATACAGATCCTGTACGCTCCGGTACCACAGCACCATTAAGGTGCTAGCACGACCATCTCGGGAACGATTTATGTGGCCACATTAAACCTTCAGGCCATCCCCTCCCTCCCCACCCCCAAGTTCCATGAGGAGCTTACAACCTTACACTAACAAAGGTACTCTTATCATTAAAAAGAATAGTTAATAACGGGTATCATGGCTGGTCGCTGCTTTCTGAAGTCACATGCTTTTAAACAATACCTAGTCAGTGAAAGCAGATGTAGAAAGTGCGGGTTGGAGGAGGAAACTATCAAGCATATTTTGTGTTCGTGCCTTGCTCTTGCCAGGCTAAGGCTCCAACTATTATGAGTTATAAAAGAATCAGATCTAACAGCAGCAAGTGACATAGGGCCCAGAAAGCTTCAAACATATGCAAAGAGGACGTAGTTTCTTTATAATATAGATCCTGATCTTTCTTTATGCTTTTCAGTTTGTTCGTTAAACAAACTTATGTTAACACTATGGACTCATTCAGTCTATGTAGGGTCCGCACAAACCGGGCAGTTTAACTTGGATTTACCTAATTTTGTTTATTTTACTGTCATTATTAACCAAACGATCTGTTTTATCTAGTAAATATTAGCGCCACCAACTACCCAAAAAGGGGTGTTAAAAACTAAAAGTCTTTTGGAGCATATGGCGAGGCCAATGAGTTTTTTGACTTTCCTGAACATTGAGATTCTTTGAGTTGAATACCGTTTTCATATAGGTGTGCGATAAGTTTTACTTCAATGCACAACCTTATAATCCCATTGGAGAAACGAGAAACGTAAATTTATTATGAATTAGTCGGACATGTACGTTCTATGCTCCTTTAAGTTAGCATAGATATACCAAGTCATTCGAAACAAGTATTTAATGGAATTGTGCAGATAAC
Organism: Eurosta solidaginis; assembly: GCA_029619165.1. NCBI lineage: Eukaryota > Metazoa > Arthropoda > Insecta > Diptera > Tephritidae > Eurosta > Eurosta solidaginis. The sequence goes on along the minus strand of JARSSU010002877.1, from coordinate 56,090 downwards.
TCTTGAAGTACTGTCAATCTCTATCGGCCTCTTAATTGAATATGTGCTTAGTGACTTATTTCCCTTAAAAATTGGTGTAAATCATATATGCAAAAATGCTTGCTAATGCAAACAAAAGCAACATAATCAGACATACAGACGTTACCCAATTAACAGCAAACATAAATTCTTAAAAGTTTGTGCCAATATAAGTCTTTATTTATAGACTAAAAGTGTTCGGAAACATTTATTAACATTTTGTTTTCAAAAATAGTAATTGAGAAGCATTTGAAAATGGTATACACTACCCACTACTCAATAAAAACTAACACAAACTCATTGTAAACAAGTAATGAAGGCTAAGTTCGGGTGTAACCGAATATTACAAACTCATATGAGAGCTTTGGCGGCAAATGTTGGAGTTCAATGTTGACATAATTTACTTATATACTATAAAGATATTAAATTTTTTGTTAAAATTTGACAATTTGTGTGTGGGCGTGTTCGTCATCCGATTTTGCTAATTTTTATTTAGAACACATATAGTAATAAGGGTAACGTTTCTGCCAAATTTCATCATGATATCTTCAACGACTGCCAAATTACAGCATGAAACATTTTTTAATTACCTTCTTTTAAAAGTGGGCTGTGCCACTCTTATTGTACAAAATTTTACAAATTTTCTATTCTGTGTCATGAGGTCAACCCACCTACCAAGTTTCATCGCATTATCCGTCTTTGGTAATAAATTATCGCACTTTTTCGGTTTTTCGAAATTTTCGATATCGAAAAAGTGGGCGTGGTTATAGTTCGATTTCGTTCATTTTAAATAGCGATCTGAGAGGAGTGCCCAGGAACTCACATACCAAATTTCATTAAGATATCTCAAAGTTTCATCAAGTTATCGTGTTTTCCGACGCACGGACGGACGGACGGACATGGCTAAATGAATTTCTTTTTTCGCCCAGATCACATTGATATGTGCAAGTCTATATCTATCTCGATTAGTTCATGCCATTATGGGGTACCGTTATGCGAACAAAATGAATATACTCTGTGCGCTCTGCTCAGCTGAGTATAAAAATATGCTTTTTATTTTGAGAATGCTATGCATTTGAAGACTATCGTTGAAGATGGTGGTTCTTTCCCAAATATTTCTTAAATTTAAATAACATGAAATTGTTTATTGGGATTAGTCTAAACACCTGTTAAACACATAAAAGATATATATCCGCCTTTTTATATAACAAACCCACATGCGTAGTAGGTATGTATTTGTGTAGTATATCTTCTAGCGATATACAGAATATTTGATTTCATGTTGCCGAATGAATAAGCAAAGTAAACAAATGAGATGACAACTACAACAAAAACAAAAAGAAAAACAACTAAAATAACATCCACAAAAGGCCATAACAAGTTAAATATATTAGGCAACGAAGCTGCCCTAAAATTATAACAAATAGTACACATGCAAGCATAACAGCAACAATAACAAAAGCGGCATAAGCAACACCAATATGAAACCTGTACAAATCAACAACAAAAGGTAATACATACTCATACATTTCATGTACTAAATTCATTTGTGCATACATATCTAAAAAGAAAAGTAGGTAACCTGCCAAAAGATTCCGTATATTATTGCAATTTTTGCTTTTTGTTATTCGACTGCAACATGTCCCCAAGGATTCGATTTGTTTTGTGTTGCCAACGATGATGTTTGTTTAAGCTTCACCGAAAGCACTCATCGTATTTATGTATTTTTGTAGAATATTTCGGTTGATTCCTTTACAGATTTCGGTCTGGCCAAAATCTTTTCAAAATTGACTAAGGGGCACAGAAGTGCATCAAAGCATGTAGACAAATACATAAATAGATATGTTTGGGTGTTTTTGCGTTACCAGTATGCTTGATTTTCTAAGCGAATGTTTATTAGTGATGACAATTTTTGTCGAGGAATTTTAACTTTACTAAGAGGTACCGAAATACGGTCACAATTGTGATACTATTCGCAATAGCTGCAGGTTGAACTGGCCGTTCCGTGAGGGCCTCACATAGAATAATGAGCCCATGGTATTACTTTTGACACACTTTATCATCATTTTTGGGAGAAACAGGAAGAAAACATGAAATCCTAGAGTCCAACTCAGCAATGCATTAGTAATGCATTCTTATTGTGAATGAATCTTCTCTTCTTCTGCTCATGCTTTAAGTTTTGAGGTAAATTACGTCACTTTCGACAAACTACTGGAGAGAAAGTTATTCTTCACTTATTCTTTCCAAACGATCGGAGGGTGTTTTTCGCCGCTGTCGCCGGTGACCGTCATGGTGTAGTGCAGAATAGCTATACCAGTGGCAGGTATGTTTGCCCATCGTAAGGGGCGACTAAAATACTTAAATGTTTCAAGGGGTTGTGTAGCGCAACCCTTTCAAGAGGTTGACAGCGCAACTTATAGATTCTTCAACGCAATTGTTAAACTTGCTAGGTGGTGGGCGGCGCGATGACTTAGAGGGCTCAGTGTGGTCATATGAATGGTTGCCGAGATGAAGTGTGTTTAGCGCTATGAGATTGAGTTCAAGAATGGCTTTAACCTTCATCTGCTCTTAAAAAAAACTTACGTTTCTGACGTTCCTGCGTCGTTTTCGACGCATATGTAGTTATTCAAATTTTTTAACATATAAAATGAATTTAAGTACGCAATAACTTTTGCAAAATTGTGATTTTTTTATTTATTTTACAAAAAGTAGTCATTTTTATTTTAAAGAATTATTAGGCAAGCTTATTTTCGATACATTTAATGCATATGTTCCTATTATGAACGGTCTTGCATGCCCCTTTTTTACAGAAGCAGCAAATGGTAGTGTGCATATTATTTTTGGAAGCTTCATTTTTTTCCCAGCACATCAAGCACCTTTGTCTGCCTTTTATTTGTTGTGGAACACTTTTTGCTCCAGTAGCTTGTTTAGATGTAACATGTTTAGATGAGGAAGCAATTTCAACTAAATTTGCTGCTGAACTGGTTCTCGGCTTTACAGTTCTATTTTCCATATATGGTGTGGCTAGCAATAATCCTAGTTCCTTTAGAAAATTCCTTCGAATAGTTGTTTTCTGGGTACGCTGCCAATCAGGATTAATTTCATTGAAAATTATGAATGCGTTCAAAGCAGATATGTCTATTATATTGGCAAACACAGCCATGGGCCATCGATTAGTTTTCCTCTTGCAACTATAGCATGAAAGCATTTTATCAACTGTATCGACTCCTCCTGTTTTAAAAGAAAAACAAACTTGAGTCATCCAAAAAAAAACATATAAATAAGTTTACCATACACGGACCTTTTGTTTTATTATAGTAGTTTATAATAGATGGTAGCCTTTTAGTCCCGTCTTGGACTTCGATAGAGTTGTGCAAAGTACTTTGTAAAATTGTACATTTATTTTTCCTCCCAATGTAAGAAACAAGTGCAGTATTATTTGTGAATGCGAATGTTGACTTGAACAATGGTAGGTTTTTGCATTTTAGGAGAATTGGAGGGATCGATGTCTTATTTTTTCTCATAGTTCCCAACATTGTAATACCTGCTGCTAATAATTCCTGGCCGAGGCCATATGAGGAAAAAAAATTATCCATTGTCACGTTGCGACCTTTCAACCCAGAAACCATATCCAAAACAGCTCGTTGACCCTAATTTTTTTCGCATGTGCTCACACCGGCTGGTTTACCCAAATATGGCTGTATTTTTCTTACGTAGCAACTTTCAGAGCAGACCCACACCCAAAACTTGATTCCATATTTTTCTGGTTTGGAAGGCATATACTGCCGAAACTTGCACCGGCCTCTGAAACCTAGTAGCTGCTCATCAACAGTTACACATTCGCGTAGGTTGTAATAGTCTGCTAATAGATCTGACCATTTTTCAAATACCTCTCTGATGGGAGCAAACTTATCTGCAGACGTTTGCTGTCTGCGACTCATAGCATCATCAAAACGAAGTACTTGCGTTACATATTGGAATGTATTTTTTGACATTATAGCTCTAAAAATCGGCCGACAATACTGTGCATCGAATAAATCTACCAATGTTTCATTTTTAAATCTACAAATTGATTTGTAAATTTTGTTTATAACATTATTCAATAAAAAATTGTTAATACCTATACACGCCAGCTAAAATCAAAATGCCAATATACGCTTCAAGTAAAGAAGAATCAATTTCCATGCAGTCTTCACCATGGTTAGCTCTAGCAAATGCATTTGTATGCTTTAGAATAATATTTTCCAGATGTGGTGGTAAAAAAAGGAGAAACGAATCTTTTATATTGCTAACACGAGCTTTAGCATATCGAGTAACTCCAGGTAACAGATTGATAATATTCTCACTTCTGAGTCTACCATTGTGCTGCTGAAAAGGTTCTGCCTGCCATATTGTTCCATCTTTCGAAAGGTACAATGGATCACCGTTTGAAGCAGTACCAATACCATCACTTCTAGTAGATCGGGTATTATTATCTTCTTCGCATTCACTACCATCCAAAAAAGTTTCACTTTCACTACCTCCTGACACATCAAGCATATAATCATCACTTATATCGGAGAGGCTGCAGCTATCTTCATCACTTTGATTGATAAGAGCTCCTATTTCCTCACTCGACAAATATTTCGGTTGACACATATTATTTATTTCGTGAGTTTCTTTTATTTTATATAAAATTTCACAAACTAATCACAAACACCTTCTTCACTTGCAAAAATGACATTTGAAACTAACTTTCCCGCCAAAAAACATACGTTTTCCCATATGCGTCGAAAACGACGCATGAGGGTTACCAACGTAACTTTTTGAATAAATCCCAAGAAAAACTAATTTTTGTATCCAAAACCAATTTGAAATATGTAAAGAACTGTTATTTACAAAGTCAAGAAAAATAAATAATTTTGAGCCAATTTTTTTCACAAAAATGCAAAAAATATATTGCTTTTGCGTCGATTTCGACGCAAAGAGCAGATGCGACGACACATAAGAAGAACGGATTTTATCCTAAACAGACAGAAGTATACTCCACACGAAGAAGGTAGAGTTCACCAATATTGCCCCATTTTTTCTACATACCTTTACTTTACCTCTCTAAAAACCGAGAACCTTCCCATCGCTGTTATCCGGTAATGTCAGAATGCAGATGAATAGCAAAAAAAATAAATTAGCTGATATTTTTTTGTAAGAGTGTAGTGCTATGAAACATTTGAAAGAACTTTTACATGCGAGTGATTTGAAATCAATATAAATACAAAATATATACAATCATGTATTTTCGAATCTTGTTTAATACAATAACAACAAACATGACTATGTGAGATGGATAAAATAACCTAAGAAATATAGAAAGACTTTGTACTATCAAAATTATGGCATCCGTGCTTGGCAGCTTTTATGAACGCTAGGGTTTGCATAAAGCGGTTTTGGGAATTAAATTCAAATGACAGCACAACCGTCACTTTTTCATATTGTTCCGTTTTGTTTATGTCTGTATATACCACATATGTTCATGTTTATTTTGTTCTTCCGATTTTTGTGTTCTAACATTTTAATTTTGCATTGTTTTTCTTAGAATAATTGCACGCAGTAAGCGAAACATTTTCAGTTGTAGATTGACAAACACACAGAACGGTTTTGTTCATATGATGTACATGTTGTCAGTTGACAATCATATGGAATTGCACAATGTCGAGAGAATTAGCGATGGGGACGGAAGAATATGTCTCACGTACTGAGATCAGTATCAAAAATTTCCAGGACAGGTAGAGAGGTTTTTATAGAAGCTAAAGGGTTTATCGTTCCGATTAGTTTCCTTCACCCTCAACAAGTTTATGCCCAGACATAGCAGGCCAGGAAAACTTGAACAGGCTGAGTGGGGTCATAGTGTTACCAGATGTTTGTTTAACGACCAAACTGTAAAAACCTGCCAAGAACCGGGACCTATGTTATAAAATAACTCCGTTATCTTAGCAAATACTGGAACCATTCAAAGACCTTTGTCACTTGCTGCTTTTAGATCATAGCTGGTTTACCCTGGCGAGCACATGACACGATCAAAAAATGTGCTCGATAATTTCTTACTATAACACGCACTTTCTACATCTGCTATCACTAACTAGGCATAGTTTAAAAGCGTATGATGCATTTGATCTTCGACACTTTACAGTCCCGCGCCTGGGCTCATCTGCCATTTTGGCACACTTGCAACAATCAACAACCTATATTGTGGCTTTGGGAGCCCCTTAGAAGCACACGTACGGAATGAGGTAGTCTGAATTTAGAGAATTTAAAGACGAAATACTATTTCGGCCGTTTAGTTTTCGCCAAAGCTACCCCGAGTAAATGAGGCTCCTCCCAGTTGTTAACGATATGCTATTCGCCACCAGGTCTACAGGTGGAATGTGCAAAATGGTATACGTTGCAGCCTAGACAAGGCAAGTTATACAAACAATTTTTTAGTTGGTTAATTTCTGTGCTAACCAAACAAAACTACATTTTAATTTTATTTCTTCTGCAGCCAATTACAGATCAAACTGTTGAGACCTGTAAGTCTTCATTTAGTATGGTCAATATACCTCCTGATGTCATTCATATAAGCTTCTGACGTTGCTTTAAAGTCGGTAGGGCTCAACCCTCGAAGAGGAAGTGTTCTATGCTTGCCAATACTCTTAGCCTTCACGCATCATTGAATGAGACTCCCATTATTTTTCCAGGCAAGACAACAGCCATTACCCTGTTATTGTAGCTTTAGTTCTAAATATTTCATTTCGTTCCTATAAATTAAACTCCTTGTTCTCTTTTATTCGCCTGCAGGTTACCTTTGTTTGATAATCTGACAGAAATCCGTCGCGTACCGATTTCGTATGGCGGTTTTTTTAATGTACCGTGACTATGTCTGTAGTGTCTATACTGGTTGCCTGTTCAGATAAGACGCCTGCGCCAATGCTAGGGTCCAATGTTCACTTGTGCCTGTTAATTCCCTTTTCAAGGGAAACTTCAGTCACAGCTCCAGTCAAAGATCAAGGTGGGCGACCAGTGAGCCTGCTAAAGCAAGTACCCTGGCTATGCCGCGTCTCACTCCTGTATCTAGCTTCTCTAGACCGCTTCCAGCCTCCTTGTATTTCAGCCTTCTTCGGAGCTTTGCAGTTACCTCCTCCGAAGAACACTGGCGCTTAGAGGTTTTCCTTTTGCCATGCAGCTCCGTCTGTACCTCCGGCTTTATTAGCAGTACTTGCGTCCCTCTTATCGGTGCGGTCGCTATTCAGCTTAAAATTCGGGTTTCTCTTCGGTTTTCCTGGTAATTAGATTTTTTTGGTCGTATATCCGTTAGATAGGATTATGAGGAGAGAGATCCAATTAAATTTTTAGGATAAACAAAAACAACGACTGTCCGAAATTTTAAGCTACCACTACAGCTACTGTCAAATTACAGAGTCTGTGAGACGGAAATTGTAGCCAAGATGAAAGCAGCAGAAATTCTGAAGGAAATGTGCTTAAGCTGCAGTCGCGTCAATATATATTGATAGACAGGCGGTATGGAAGGCAATAATCTCACACAGTTCTTCATCAGGAAGTATCCTGAAATGCAAAGTTGCATTGAAGAGACTTCGCTCTGATCAGGCTATGCATCTATACTGGGCTGCTGGTTATTAAGTGATAAAAGGAACAAAAGGCCGATGAGGCACTCAACGAATCGATGTTAGACATCCATAATCGGAACAAATCAAAAGGAGACCGAAGCTGCCTATGGAGTGAGACTCACAAAGTTGCTCATATCTCTACAGAGAGAAGATTAAAGGTTGACGTTGGGCACAGCCTCAGCTACTAGGGACGATAGAGTTGCCAGATCTCGACTCAGCTGTTCAGCCAGGTCCTCGAAACCATTTAGTATTTGCGAAGGGGACGGCATTATCCAACTCTATAAGTCCTGGTAATTAATTTGGGTTTATCCGTTTGATCGGCATAAAAATTCTGGTGATACTTTGGAAAAGAGGTCTTTATTGACCGGCAAGTTCAACCTTACCTAACATAACTGTAACTACTGTCACTATTATGCTCGCAAACAGAACAATTAAGGAAGGCTAAGTTCGGGTGTAACCAAATATAACATACTCAGCTGAGAGCTTTGGAGACAAAATAAGGGAAATCACCATTTAGGAAAATGTACCTAGGGTAACCCTGGAAGGTGTTTGTATGACATGGGTATCAAATGGAAGGTATTAAAGATTATTTTAAAAGGAAGTGATCCTTATTTCTATAGGTGGACGCCTTTTCGAGATATCTCCATAAAGGTGGACCAGGGGTGACTCTAGAATGCGTTTGTACGATATGGGTTTCAAACTAAAGGTTATAATGAGTATTTAAAAAAGGGAGTGGGACTTAGTTGAATATGATTCGAGATATCGACCACAATGTGAACCAGGGTGACCCAGACCATCATCTATCGGGTACCGCTTATTTATTTATATATGTAATACCACGAACTGTATTCCTGCCAAGATTCCAAAGGCTTTGGATTTCGCCCTACAAAATTTTTTCTTTTTCTTCTACTTAATATGGTAGGTGTCACACCCATTTTACAAAGTTTTTTCTAAAGTTATATTTTGTGTCAATAAACCAATCCATTACCATGTTTCATCTATTTTTATATATTTGGTATAGAATTATAATATTCTTTTTTCGTAATTTTCGATATCGAAAAAGTGGGCCATAGTCGGATTTCGCCAATTTTTTATACCAGGATAAAGTGAGTTCAGATAAGTACGTAAACTGAGTTTATTAAAGATATTTCGATTTTTGCAAGTTATCGTGTTAACGGCCGAGAGGAAGGACAGACGGTCGACTGTGTATAAAAACTGGGCGTGGCTTCAACCGAGTTCATCCATTTTCACAGAAAACAGTTATCGTCATAGAATCTATGCTCCTACCAAATTTCACAATTTCTAGACGAATTAAATTAAAAAGGGCGGAGCCATGCCCATTTTGAATTTTTCTTTTATTTTTGTATTCTGTTGCACCATACCGTTACTGGAGTTGATTGGTGACATAATTTACTTATATACTATAAAGATATTAAATTTTCTGGTAAAATCTGACTTTTTTAAAAAGTGGGCGTGTTCGTCATCCGATTTTGGAAATTTCTATTTAGCACACGTATAATAATAGGAGTAACGGTCTTGCCAAATTTCATCATGATATCTTTAGCGACTGCCAAATTACAGCTTGCAAAACTTTTAAATTAACTTCTTTTAAAAAATGGGCGGTGCCATGCCCATTGTCCAAAACTTTACAAATTTTCTATTTTGTGTCATATGGTCAACCCACCTACCAAGTTACACCGCCTTATCAGCCTTTGGTAATGAATTATCGTACTTTTTCAGTTTTTCGAAATTTTCGATATCGAAAAAGTGGGCGTGCTTGTAGTCCGATTTCGTTCATTTTAAATTGCGATCTGAGATGAGTGCCCAATTACCATACCAAATTTCATCAAGATACCTCAAAATTTACTCAAGTTATCGTGTTTACGGACGGACGGACGGAGGGACGGACATGGCTAAATGAATTTCTTTTTTTCGCCCAGATCATTTTGATATATAGAAGCCTATATCTGTCTCGATTAGTTTATGCCGTTACGGATTACCGTTTTGCGAAAAAAATTAATATACTCTGTGAGCTCTGCTCTGCTGCGTATAAAAAAACTGAAATTTTTGAAGCATACAGTAGGTACAGTATATATAAATAAACAATGGTATCCGCTTTTTGTTTGTTTTATAGTTTACTAGCAGACCCGGCAGACGTTGTTCTGCCCTAAATTTGGCCTATCTGCATACATTTTAATAAGCTTTTTCCGTCTAACTCTGCCCTCCCCATCTGCACTTTTTCTTAATCCTTTTATTCACTCCATAATATAAAAACACAGTCTAGGTGTATCCGGGTCCATGTTTTGGCCTACATCTCGATACGCTAGTCACCCAGCGGTATAAAACTTACTCTGTACTAAATCACTCATCAACATCTTCAATTTGATACCCACAATGTAAAAACAGTGTCTAGGCGTTCACGGGCCCACGTTTGGCCTATTTCTTCAGACCCTAGTCACCCAGGGGTATAAAAATTATCCTCTACTAAATCACTCATCAACAGCTCTCATTTGATATCCATATTGTATAAGCACATTATAGAGGTACCCGGGTCCACGTTTTGGGCTATATCTTAAGACCCTAGCCTCCCAGTTGTATGAAAATTATCGTGTACTATAGCACTCATCAACACCTTTCATTTGATATTCATATTGTATAAACACATTCTAGGGGTACCCGGGTCAAAGTTTTGATCTAAAGACCCTAGGTACGTAGCGAAAAAAAGGTAGACGTTGGCCGATTCTCAGACCTACCCAATATGCTCACAATTTCATGAGAATCGGTTCAGCCGTTTGGGAGGAGTTAAGCCTCTAAAACCGTGACAGAAGAATTTTATATATTAGATTTACAATTATTAAGTGGTTACCATAATAAATAATGCATACAAAAATATAATTTCAGAATTTATTTTTTTGTGACTAGACAAAGAATATTTTTTCCATCTGAAAAAAAAACACGAAATTTGAAATATGTAAAATTTCTTCAGAAATAAACTTTTAATGCTACGCATAATTTTACAAAAGTTGAAGTTTCTGTGTTGCAATTGCAATGAGATTATGCAAAATATGTATACAATGTAGACCTATCTAAAATATTACTCACAGGAAAAGAACAAGAAATCTACAAATAAAGATACCACTTTACGTGATTGCCACTATTGCCATATGATTGTGGGGTTGTGCACCATAATTTGAGAAAACAAACGACCAAAAAGGTAACATACACAGTACAAAACAGCCTCACATTTTTCGAAATTTCACGCGCTTTTATTTAATTTTATGATCAACGCCCTAGATTGATGAGGTGTGTGATGACTATTACATAGGACCTACCTAATTATTTTCTGGTTTTTAGTTGCACCATATATATTACTTAATGTAAGTATTCCTTTCAATAAAACCGTTTAACTTAAATTTTTTTTAATTATTTTATTTTTAAATTTTTAGTCTTTATTTAATTGCCTATTATTTCTCATTCTATTTAGTTCATTTAGTGACTCATTATTACCCTCCTCGAACTCCAAAGTATTTTGATGTCACTTCTACCGGACTGTGTAATATTTGTTCCAAATGAGCCAAATCGGACCACAAATACGATTTTTTTGAATATCTCGATTCTTGCGCCACATAGCGGAGTTTTTTTTATCTTATTATTGCATTGTCATCGGGTTCTGAACTATATTCCAAGTTACAAGCTTGTAGCTTATCAGGAAGCTAATTAAATTTTAATTACAAAATTCGTTCGCAATGGCCGGCATATCAAGTCAAGCTAAATAAAACCGTTTAAAAACACCCGAATTTATTGTTGTGTTGTTGTTGTTGTAGCGATAAAGAGACTCTCCAAAAGTTTATCAATATTGAAGTTAATTTTGTTAGATATGGAACCAGTACGTTCCGGTGGTAAGCACGATTATAATACAATCCCGACCATCTAGGGAACGATTTAATATCACCACATTGAACTTTCTAGGCCATTCGGCCACCTATTGTGTGAGGAGTTTGGGTTCGCCAAAGCCTTGCTAAAAAAACAGGATTCACCACGGATAGGTGAGGTTGAGGATTGGGTTGGAGAAGCGCTGGCGAACTCTATCTATAGATCTTTTGAATCTGAACTTATTCTTCCAACAGGGGGATTTTTAATAAAACGGACTTCAAACAGATACTTGTATTCCAGAAGGTAAGGATAAGGGGATGAAAAGAAGCTTTGGTACAGTTGTATAAAATCTGGAAGTGTTGTAATCAGGCATCATTACGGTTACGACTTTTAAAATAAAAATAAAAATTTAATTTTTATGTTTTATTTTATCTTAGAACTTAAGTTTTAACTATTATACGGGAATATTTGAGGAGCATTTCGTAATTGAACTGCGACTGCCTCTGAATCACTTCGGGATTGTTTTCGGTATCAATCAGGGAATATTGCACAGCCATCCCGGGACTATTTCAGTTAACTTTCGGGACTGTTTTCAAGGTAAATTTGAAACTATTGCAGAACCTTTTTCTGGACTGTTTCGGGATATATTTCGTGATCTTTCAGAACCTTGCTATTATCCTTTAGAGTTTGTTTCGCGAGCAATTCTGGGCTATTTTTGAATTATTTGGAGTCACTTCAGAAACTGTTTCGGAATATTCCAGACCCATTTCAGCAATATTTTTGGGATTGTGGGATCGACTTGCAACCATTTATGGAACAATTTTGGTATCAGTTTTATAAACGCTTTATAAGGACGGGACTGTTTTCGGCTTCGTTTTTCGTATTTCAGTTGACAGTTTATATGGGATATATACTATATATACCACTGATCCCTATGATTTTTTCAGACAACAATATATGCTACATATGTAAGCATTTGCTGAAATTTGAAGATTATAGCTGCTAAAATAGGGCAGAAATTACAAAAAGTTTGTTATCTGAGCAATAGGTTGTATGAGATATATACTATATGTACTACCGATCTATAAATTTTTTCAGACAATAACGAATGCTGTATGCATATGCACTCGGTGAAATTTGAAGCGTCTACCTCTTAAATGAGGCAGTAATTACGAAAATCTTCTTATCTGAAACAATCGGTTGTGGGGGATATATGTTATATATACGACAGATCTCATCCATTTTCAGACAACAATATGTGCATTATTCGAAAGCATATGGTGAAGTTCGAAGCCTCAATCTGATAAATTGAGGAAGATATGACAAAGATCTTCTTTTTCTGAAAAATATATTGTATGGAGGATGTTTGCTAAGTTTTCCGATCCCACCGGTTCCGAAAAATGTCTAATCGGACACCTAAATACGCCCGCTCACCAAATTTTATCAAGATATCTAAAAAATTTAGCTACTAGTTTGCTACAAACAGAGAGACGGACATGGCTAAATCAGCTTTTCATCTTCATAATTTCGGTATAAGTATTTAATGTTGGTTCTATAAATTTCTCTTTAAGACCTTACAATTTTCAAATTCGTGACAAAGTTAATATACCATTTCATTTTCATGAAAGTTATAAAAAAAAATTAACAAACCAAATGTGAACAAAAACGCCTAATTTTGGTTAACAAATGTGCCAAAATGGCAGCCGTGCTACCTACATTAATACTTTACAGAAAAAAGCCGCTGTATGTTTGCGGGATCTATAACGAAAATACCTATGAAGCTGTGTACGGCTTTAAACTTCCTATACTCGCGCATTGGTCCGACGAAACACATTTTCGTAATTATATTTATGCACGAAAATCTGGAGAAGCCGACCTCTATGCTAGCTGTCGGATTTGTAGCTTACTTCGTTTAGTGCACGCTGTGCATTCGTGCGAAGCATAGGTGTTGTAGCATTTGGCGCCAATCGGTCCGTGAGACCGACGCGTGTCTGCCCCGATTTTTATGGTGAGGCTCAAAACTAAGCCAAACATAGATAAATATATAATTTGATATGCATTTTATTATAATTAAGAAGTGTATTTTGTTTTTAAGAATAAGTTCAGATTTTATTTTTGTTTTCCTATTACTTAAGAAAAATATCTCAAATTTGAAGACTGATTTGTGATGGATTGAAAGTCTGTAAAATAATTAATAAATGAAGTACTACGCACACTATTTTGTTTCACTATGCCCTAAATTTTAAAATAATTATAATACTTAAAAAAAATATGTAAAGAATATATTGGAGGGGGCATGAACTTTCGGTCTGTGAGACTGTGCGCGAGTATAGATGTTACAATAATTGGCGCGAGTATAGGAAGGTTAAAAGAGGCAAATTGGTAAACAATATTCACTCGGCAAAGGGCAAGGAATGAACGCATTGAATGAAAAAGATAGGAGGTTGCACCAACAATTGAATATGTTTTGCAGGCGCAAGTACAATAAAACAACAGCACCAACAACATGGAAGCCAACAACGAACAAGCACAAAAATGCGAATGTGGATGACAAAAGACTAACAAAGAAAATTATGAATTTCAAATGAGCTACGCTAACCGAATCTAGTAAGCACAAACAAAATATGCCAGTAATGGGCAGCTGCGGTTGTTGATTTTGCTACAGTGGTTAAAAAAAAAGAAAGCTGCAACAGCGTCTGCAATGTAATGCCGCAGCTTGTGCATATTTCTGTAGTTTTTGCAAGCGCTCGACGGCGGCTGTTGCTGCACTTGCTGATACGCATTGCAATCAATGGAACATTTGCTGTATTGAATTGCACAAAAATAAAAGCAATATCAACATCATAGGGCCAACAGCAGTTTTTATGCAAGTGAACATAAAAAGTTGACAGTACAATGTTGTTTCAGGTTAATCCGACGTCGGCGCGTTATAATGATATTCATAATGCGAATGAGAAAAAATATATACATAAAAGTAAAGGAGGTAAAAATCGTTTTTTATTGAAGCTGAACAATATATACCCGGTTGTTAGACCAATTTTTGCTTAGGAACTTTTCAAGTGGAAAAATACATCCGAAAGGCTTGCTAAATTTTTGCTGAAAGGTGTCTCGTCCATAGTATCACACCCGTATTGACGGAATTTTCACCGTAGCTCCATGAACTCCTTATTTTTATGACCAAACAAAGTTGGTCTCCATGTTTTTGTGTCCAAACATTTAATGGTAGTGGAAGTAAAAGTGGCAGTTGGAGTTGAAGTGGGAATAGGAGTTAGAGTTGTAGAGGGAGTGGCTTAGTTGCACTGGCAATTGGAGTTGTAGCAGAAGTGGGAGTGGCAGGGGGAGAGAGGGTTGGAGTAGGAGCGAGTGTGGGAGTGGTGGTGGAAATGGGAGTAGTATTGGTGTGGAAGGGGTAGTGAGAGTGGAGGTTGGAGTGAAGTTTGGAGTTGGAGTGAGATCTGGAGTGGAAGTGGGGCAGTTGCAGTGTCAGTTAAAGTTGGAGTGGAAGTGAGTTGGTGTAGGAGTGGTGCTGCAGTGGGAATGGGAGTGGGAGTGCGAGTAGCAGTGGATGGAGCGAGACCCATGTCGCCCGATAACTCTCCTGGTGGCAGAAGCCAAGGCATTTGAAACTGTTCTACTCTTTTATTTCACCACAAAATTAGCTTTCGATCCACGTGCATACATTTCGAAAATTACATACCATACCCCCCGCGCTAAATGCCTTCAATACACAAATTGCGTATTGAACCAAGAACACAAACACAGCGAAGTACTCTTAGATCTAAACTTATCAAAAGCTTTTGGTTTGAAATCGTTCTTAGTCATTATCAACCCCGCCATGCGCAATGTATGCCCTGCATGTAATGTGTTCTCGCTAAATATCTTTTAAATTTCAAATGTTTAACTAACGTCTCTACGACCCATATGTCTCTGGTTATTTCTTGTCGAAACTGCCATTTTCCTGCTAGTTCCCCACCTTCGGCCTCTCATAAGTTATTAACAGCTATTGCAAAGCCTTTCCTTGCTCTCAAAACGTCCATGAAAAAATTAGGGGGAGTATGTATGCTTTCAATGCTAAGCATTACCGAAGCCCTGTAAGAAATCTCGACGGCTGCTCTATATACCATTTTGAACATTCCATCTGTAGACCTGGTGACAAAGATCATATACTCTATGTCAGGTCCTCGAAGACCAGCCAGTTCAACTTAACATCGCCTGGGGTTAGTGGATATCAACGACAGTTTTTGAGTGATCGCGTCTATATTGGAAGAAGAAGAAGAGTGATGGTGGGTGTGATTTTCTTAAGGCGGAGGTATTTAGTACCTACATTTCTCCGAGACCTCGTACGCATATTCTCAGTACTCCATTTTACATCTAGCTATAAATATTTAATACAAATATCTATACAGACAATAAAACAAACAATAAAACATATTCAGAATAAAAATTGATTACAGTTGGTCTGTAACAAAAACAACAAATAATAAAAGGCTTGTTGACCCTATGCATAAAGATGCGCTCTGAATGCATTGAACGATGACGCTTTTCAACAATCGATGAAAATCACTGAAACGATGAAATTCACTGCCTCTCTTTTCACTTGTATTGAAAGCACGCTTACTACTGGTTGGACGGACGGAATGTTGTGGTTTGTTGCTCACTTAAAATGCATAAAAGCAAAGTGCGCAAAGAACTTGTAAAACATTGGACTTGGAAAGGCAGCGATTACGAGAATCTATCAGACCAATGCCCTTATGACGGTAATAATAAAACTTAAAAAGTAATAAAACACTTATCTTATATTTGAAGCTTATTCGACTCCTTAATATGATATTTTAAATGATTCTCCTTCGGAGATCAATCACACCCTTTCATAGTTTTGTATGAAAAGAAGCATAATTTATGGCGCTTAATGTTACTAGCATGCAAAACTATGTGGAAGTAATTTCATAGCTCTAAAGGATATTATAGGGATGTGAAAACAGATTCGGCGGGCTAGTGTACTGATAGCGTTAAAAGTAACATCAAAATCTTAAAAAAAATGTTTTTTCAATTGGATATCTATCTCTAAGCGGGGTCGCCCGTCAGCACTGATTTGGCAACCACTTCGAGTGTTTCATGGCAGTAAAATTTTCCAGCGAAAATTCAATTGCTTGCAGATGCCGTTCAGAAATGCATAAAACATGTAGATACCCTCCCACTAATTTGAAAGAAAAATCAAAAGGAGCACCACATTAATTAGAACGGAAGATCGGCGCAAATCTCCTGAGATATAATTTTATTTATATTTATTTCTTCAAGTCGCTTAGGCAGTTAAGCGTCAATCAATGAGGGAATCGCCAATATTATCAACAGTCTCTTTAAGTTAGCGTTACCACTTCACTGACTGCTCAAGTGGAAGAGGATCCATGCTTCGGCATAGCAGCTCCTCCCCAAATTGCCTGATAGACGATTTAAGCTGTAAGGGTGCTGCCTTGCTTTAGGTCTAGAGCCGCGATCTCCAACGAAATGCAAGTACTCTATTTTAGCTTTATAGTCATATAAGGATAACGACTTCAGGCGAACCCACCTCGCTCTCTGGCAGGTAGAGGAGATCGATTTTTCAGCATAAAAGGGCCTCTCTGCGATTCTTTGAACTAACGCATACGAATGAAGTAATAATATACCGCCGAAGGTCATGGCCGAATAAGAAAACACCGCCAAAACTTAAATTTCATAGCTCTAGCTTCATCACCAAGACTCAGATTCCTCTTGCTACGCTGTTGGTACGCGACTCGTTATCCTCACAGGTGCTCTTGGCTACTCGGCCTTCAACTGTTTCCGCCCGCTATCGGTTTTTCTACTTTCTACGTATCACCTCATGGGAAGATTATTTATTGTCTGGCACCATTCGCTCTAAACCAGAGGTCGACAGGTAGTGAAATAATCATTCGCGCTCATTTCACATATGTTATTATTCTCTTTGGGTAAGTAGTCGCTGAACAAGCAGAGTAGCAAATATAAAATAGGCTATTGTTATTTAACGCATTTTAAAAAACATTATCCAAAACAATGCGCATTATGCTTCAATTGTTTAATGCTAGCAATATTTTTTTTTAATTTGTATTTATGAACTATTTTTTGTTTGTTAGCGATGCGTGCATACGTCGTACCTAACTGCTCGTTAATCAGCGACTAAACCATTAACACTACGAATATTTTACTTTGACCAACCCAGCCACAGCGTCAATTTTGATGATGACTGCTTTAAATTTCTGTCAATTTTTATCCATTCGGTTGATTTTACCAGTCTTTTTCTTTCAGTGTATCACCTCGCTCTCTCTGTGTCTTTGGAAACCATCTCATTTTTATTTTTTTCTCTGGAAATCAGCTCGCTCTGTCCCTCCGCACTCTTTTGGTACGGTAGCGTGCTGTACACCTTATATCATCCTATCATTGGCAAGCGCCTGGACGCTTATCACGTAATTTGCTATCTCTATTCGTAATGGTAAGGTTCGATTGCGGTGTAATATTAAACATTTTCTACACTGTCCACCAACAAGAACGCTAGGATTTTTTCCGTTCGTAAATCTTTCCACACTTAATTTATTTTTTGGCAAGTTTTTGGGCATTTTGCCTATCAGCTATCCTTTCAAGCTCCCCGCACTGGCGAATTTTGCACAAAATTTCTCTTCTTTGGCTGAAAACAATTTCGATTCGATTTCGCTGATAAATTATGCAAATTTAATCAATTAACTATAAAAATACAAGCACATACAATTCAACCAGCCGTCTTTCATAAAATCATTTTGAAAAGGGGAGATATAATTTTTAGTAAATTCATTTATACTCATTAAAATAACCTGAGAGTAATTTTAAATCCACCTGAGCGACATTAAATTTATCGTTCCAGTATGTGTGTCCATAGTTTTGTATGTGATTGTTCTTTCATGCAAGCGAATACGTTTGATATAAAAAGAAGTTTAATATGTTGCAGATCATTTACGATTATTACTGGATATAATTTATTTTTCGTTAAACTGTGGCAAATTAAAAAACGCTTTTAAAATTACTGAACTTTAGCACAGCAATAAAAAAAACGAGCGAATGTGCGCTATTCAGCTACATTTTTTATCAATTAAATTTCTTCGTATGTGTAAGTGTATTAGGGTAGTCCTTATAAGTCAAGTTAAAGATTTTTTCTGTTTGAGATGGCCAAGAGATGTAACAATTGGGACAAAATAAAGATACTCTAAGAAGACGAAAAACTGAAATTTTTGTATTATTTTTTATACCCGAAATAGGTAGCCGACGTCAAAAATGCAATAGAAGCCAAGCTCAGGTTACGCTAAGAAGACTCGAAATATTCAAATCTGAACTTTTGCGACTGTGTGACAATGGTTAACCGTTTCCTATCGGGACTAAAATTTATATATGATGCAGAGCTATAAAATAATGCACTAAATTTTGATTGCAATCACATTAGATCTTTATCATATATGATTGTATATTTTCTATTGTAAAAATCACAATCAACAATTCTTTCTGAATACTTGATTGTGTTTTGGTTATGATCGTCGATTGAACAATTATTGATTGCAAAAAATTACGACTTTTTGTAATTTGTATGTGTGTATGATTGCAAGCAATCATTGATTGTATTGTGTCTGCAATTATATTAATGCGTTTCTTAACAATCATTAAACAATTAATATAATTGCAAGCATATTTCGGCTACAATCATTGATTGTGCAAACATTGTTATTGCAATCAGTCTCATACACAATTATTTTGGTTTGGCTATATCCCTTCAGCAGTAATAATAATGCAATATTACTACCAATCCATGCATTCCCACTCCTGGAATACCACTTTTGGATTGAAGCCTCTATTCCAAACAAGAAGGAAAAATGTATAAAATTTTTAGTCTTGGAATAATAAAATTTAAAAGCTTCCCCCTTATGGAACAAGAAAAAGCGTTCCACAAGTGAATAATAACATTGAGTTCATGAGAATTGCGGAGTGCATTCCTCCGAGTATTACAATCCGACGAATGCAATCCATGGAATAAACAAGTAAGAACGGGACTGTCTTCGGCTGTGCCGAAGACTTCATACCTTTCATGAATGGGGCTGAACAATAATCTTATCCCGTTTCGTAATCTCCGAATAATCGGATGTATAAGAAAATATATGTGAACAGATCTACATACCTTAACGATTTTTAAGATAAATATAAAATAAACAAGTAAGAACGGGACTGTCTTCGGCTGTGCCGAAGACTTCATACCTTTCATGAATGGGGCTGAACAATAATCTTATCCCGTTCGTAATCTCCGAATAATCGGATGTATAAGATAAGAAATATATAGTGAACAGATCTACATACCTTAACGATTTTTAAGATAAATATAAAATAAAAAACAGGTAGGTACTTTGTGTGAGGATGCAAAGTTTCAGGTTTTTTGTGGTCTGCGTGTAAAAACTATGACTACGAATCACGTATTTCAAAAATATATGACGAAAACGTAACTATTTGATGAAATTTGATGAATTTTGAAGATTCTAGCCGTAAAAAAGGGGTCAAAATGACAGTTTATATGAAGTATATAATATATATACGACCGATCTCTATGATTTTTTCAGACAACAATATATGCTATATACGTAAGCATTTTGTGAAATTTGAAGCTTCTAACTGTTAAAACGGGGCAGAGATTGCGCAAAGTTTCTTATCTGAACAATCGGTTGTATGAGATATATACTATGTGTACCACCGATCTCAATGATTTTTTCAGACATCAATATATGCTATACACGTAAGCAGTTGGTGAAATTTGAAGCTTCTAGCTGTTAAAATGGGGCCGAAATCGTAAAAAAATATATATATACTATATATATATACTATATATACCATCATATATATATTATATATATCACCGATCTCTATGATTTTTTGACACAACAATACATACTATATACGTAAGCAATCGGTGAAATTTGAAGCTTATAACTGTTAAAATGGGGAAGAAATTGCGCAAAGTTTCTTATCTGAACAATCGGTTGTATGGATATATACTATATATACCACCGGTATCTATGATTTTCTCAGACAACAATATATGCTATACACGTAAAGCATTTGGTGAAATTTGAACATATCTAAACGATTTTTAAGATAAATATAAAATAAAAAATAGGTAGGTAATCTGTGTGAGGATGCAAAGCTTCACGTTTTTTGTGGTCTGCATGTAAAAACTAAGGCTACGAATCACGTATTTCAAAAATATATGACGTAAAGTAACTATTTGATGAAATTTGATGAATCTTGAAGCTTCTAGCCGTAAAAAAGGGGTCAATATGACAGTTTATATGAAGTATATAATATATATACCACCGATCTCTATGATTTTTTCAGACAACAATATATGCTATATACGTAAGCATTCGCTGAAATTTGAAGCCTCTAGCTCTTAAAATAGGGCAGTAATTACGAAAAGTTCCTTATCTGAACAATCGGTTGTGGGGGATATATACTATATATACGACCGATCTCATAAATTTTTTCAGGCAACAATATGTTCAATATACGAAAGTATATGGTGAAGTTTGAAGCTTCAATCTGTTAAATTGGGTAAGATATTACAAAAATCCTCTTTTTCTGAAAAATCGGTTGTATGGAGGATATATGCTATAGTGGTCCGATCCGGTCGGTTCCGACAAATGTCTAATCGGACACCCAAATACACCTGCTCACCAAATTTTATCAAGATATCTCAAAAATTGAGGGACTAGTTTGCATACAAACAGACAGACGGACAGACGGACATGGCTAAAACAACTCAGCTCTTCAACCTGATTATTTCGGTATACTTAATGGTGGGTCTATCTATTTTCCTTTAAGGACTTACAATTTTCGGTTTCGTGACGAAATTAATATACCATTTCATTTTCATGAAAGGTATAAAAATAGGTAGGTAATCTGTGTGAGGATGCAAAGCTTCACGTTTTTTGTGGTCTGCATGTAAAAACTATGGCTACGAATCACGTATTTCAAAAATATATGACGTAAACGTAACTATTTGATGAAATTTGATGAATCTTGAAGCTTCTAGCCGTAAAAAAGGGGTCAATATGACAGTTTATATGAAGTATATAATATATATACCACCGATCTCTATGATTTTTTCAGACAACAATATATGCTATATACGAAAGCATTTTGTGAAATTTGAAGCTTCTAACTGTTAAAACGGGGCAGAAATTGCGCAAAGTTTCTTATCTGAACAATCGGTTGTATGAGATATATACTATGTATATCACCGATCTCAATGATTTTTTCAGACATCAATATATGCTATACACGTAAGCAGTTGGTGAAATTTGAAGCTTCTAGCTGTTAAAATGGGGTAGAAATTGCGAAAAGTTTCTTATCTGAACAATCGGTTGTATGAGATATATACTATATATAGAACCGATCTCTATGATTTTTTCAGACAACAATATATGCTATATACGTAAGCAATCAGTGAAATTTGAAGCTTATAGCTGTTAAAATGGGGTAGAAATTGCGAAAAGTTTCTTATCTGAACAATCGGTTGTATGAGATATATACTATATATACAACCGATCTCTATGATTTTTTCAGACAACAATATATGCTATATACGTAAGCAATCGGTGAAATTTGAAGCTTATAGCTGTTAAAATGGGGTAGAAATTGCGAAAAGTTTCTTATCTGAACAATCGGTTGTATGAGATATATACTATATATACAACCGATCTCTATGATTTTTTCAGACAACAATATATGCTATATAAGTAAATATTCGGTGAAATTTGAAGCTTCTAGCTGTTAAAATGGGGCTAAAATTTGCGAAAATATATATATATATACTATATATATATACTATATATACCACCATATATATACTATATATACCACCGATCTTTATGATTTTTTCAGACAACAATATATGCTATATACGTAAGCATTCGCTGAAATTTGAAGCCTCTAGCTCTTAAAATAGGGCAGTAATTACGAAAAGTTCCTTATCTGAACAATCGGTTTATGGGGGATATATACTATATATACGACCGATCTCATAAATTTTTTCAGGCAACAATATGTTCAATATACGAAAGTATATGGTGAAGTTTGAAGCTTCAATCTGTTAAATTGGGTAAGATATTACAAAAATCCTCTTTTTCTGAAAAATCGGTTGTATGGAGGATATATGCTATAGTGGTCCGATCCGGTCGGTTCCGACAAATGTCTATGGACACCCAAATACACCTGCTCACCAAATTTTATCAAGATATCTCAAAAATTGAGGGACTAGTTTGCATACAAACAGACAGACGGACGGACAGACGGACATGGCTAAAACAACTCAGCTCTTCAACCTGATTATTTCGGTATACTTAATGGTGGGTCTATCTATTTTCCTTTAAGGACTTACAATTTTCGGTTTCGTGACGAAATTAATATACCATTTCATTTTCATGAAAGTTATAAAAACAGGTAGGTACTTTGTGTGAGGATGCAAAGTTTCAGGTTTTTTGTGGTCTGCGTGTAAAAACTATGACTACGAATCACGTATTTCAAAAATATATGACGAAACGTAACTATTTGATGAAATTTGATGAATTTTGAAGATTCTAGCCGTAAAAAAGGGGTCAAAATGACAGTTTATATGAAGTATATAATATATATACGACCGATCTCTATGATTTTTTCAGACAACAATATATGCTATATACGTAAGCATTTTGTGAAATTTGAAGCTTCTAACTGTTAAAACGGGGCAGAAATTGCGCAAAGTTTCTTATCTGAACAATCGGTTGTATGAGATATATACTATGTGTACCACCGATCTCAATGATTTTTTCAGACATCAATATATGCTATACACGTAAGCAGTTGGTGAAATTTGAAGCTTCTAGCTGTTAAAATGGGGCCGAAATCGTAAAAAAAATATATATATACTATATATATATACTATATATACCATCATATATATATTATATATATCACCGATCTCTATGATTTTTTGACACAACAATACATACTATATACGTAAGCAATCGGTGAAATTTGAAGCTTATAACTGTTAAAATGGGGAAGAAATTGCGCAAAGTTTCTTATCTGAACAATCGGTTGTATGGGATATATACTATATATACACCGGTATCTATGATTTTTCAGACAACAATATATGCTATACACGTAAGCATATGGTGAAATTTGAACATATCTAAACGATTTGTTAAGATAAATAGTAAAATAGAAAAGGTAGGTAATCTGTGTGAGGATGCAAAGCTTCACGTTTTTGAGTCTGCATGTAAAAACTAAGGCTACGATGACGTATTTCAAAAATATATGACGTAAAACGTAAACTATTCGGTGAAATTGATGAAGCTTCTAGCTGTTAAAATGCGGGCTAAAAAAGGGGTCATATATGACTAGTATATATGATATATATATATATATATATACCACCGATCTCTATGATTTTTTCAGACAACAATATATGCTATATACGTAAGCATTCGCTGAAATTTGAAGCCTCTAGCTCTTAAAATAGGGCAGTAATTACGAAAAGTTCCTTATCTGAACAATCGGTTGTGGGGGATATATACTATATATACGACCGATCTCATAAATTTTTTCAGGCAACAATATGTTCAATATACGAAAGTCTATGGTGAAGTTGAAGCTTCAATCTGTTAAATTGGGTAAGATATTACAAAAATCCTCTTTTTCTGAAAAATCGGTTGTATGGAGGATATATGCTATAGTGGTCCGATCCGGTCGGTTCCGACAAATGTCTAATCGGACACCCAAATACACCTGCTCACCAAATTTTATCAAGATATCTCAAAAATTGAGGGACTAGTTTGCATACAAACAGACAGACGGACAGACGGACAGACGGACATGGCTAAAACAACTCAGCTCTTCAACCTGATTATTTCGGTATACTTAATGGTGGGTCTATCTATTTTCCTTTAAGGACTTACAATTTTCGGTTTCGTGACGAAATTAATATACCATTTCATTTTCATGAAAGTTATAAAAATAGATGAATAAGAAAACATAATCAGGATTGCAAAAAGGAAAAATTATCAAAATAATTTATTTATTATTCCGGACGAACAAAAGGGAATTGCAATCCTCTGGAGCTACAATTAAATTAATTTTAATTACAAACGAAATACAACCCTTAATAACTCTGTTATATATCTATTTTAAAATTAATGAATCGTAAGTGCAAACGATGTCCAAACTACAAATGATTGCAGTCACACTCTTGAATCGGTCGCTTACCTCAATTCAATCAGGTTGAATGCAACCGAAGTGCGTACGATCATTTTTATTGTAGCTGTAATTTGAGAAATACAAAAAAAATGTTTGACCTGAAATGTGTATGTGATATTTTTTCCCGTGACTACCGTCTGAATGGATAAACTCGATAATGAATAAACTCGACTATTTGATGTAGCATAAGTACCACCCTAAATTTAATACATTGTAGTTTATACACAGGAAAAAACTACAGTATATGCTCTCAACTTGTATAAAACTGTAGTAATCTGAAAACGCCCCTATGTCTTGACCTTAATATTGTGCAATAAGCGAAGTCTATTATCAGTTCTACTGTTCGATGTTCAGATGTTATGAGTTTATAGCGGTTCTTATTCTGAAGTTTTATTACAGTCACTCTTTTGTATGTAGTGACTATGCCGATGTCGTCTCCATATCCGGCGAAGATCGTACACACATATAATCAGGCCTTTCATGATTAAAATGTACTGCATCATAAGTGTTGTCTCACATATTAGGGCCAAGAACTGATCTTTGTGCAGCACTGTCTGTGAATTTATGTTCTTGCTTGCTGTTTTAAATCGATTTGATCGACTCTGGCGAAAAATTTGAGCTACAGTGCTGCTGGAAAATAGACAAGTGAAATGATTCCCGAGTCATGCTTGGAATGGCCATAAGTAAAGGGAGCATTCTGCTCGTCACAGTTTCAACTCGCTAGGCAGCACCAAGTTTGCTATTTACTACTTGCGGGAAGGGGTTTAAAGGAATTTTTTGTACTTGTGCAGCAGCAACTCGTGACTGATATTTGCATCGAGATTTATTGCTTCTGAGGCTATTTCATCTTGCTCTGGTAGTTCTGTATAGCGGTTGCACATTTTGGGACTTTGTGTACGTCGCTGTTGTGTTGTTGTTGTTAAAGCGATAGAAAATAGGCCGAATAGATCGCGTACGCTTCGGTATCTAGCACCGGTAATTTCGGTAACGATTTAATACGAGCACATTGAACATTTTAGGCCAGAACACCACCTTCAACACCGAATTCCATGAGGAGATTTGAGTCGCCAAAGCCATAGTACAGGTTTACAAGTATGATATGTATGAGAAGAAAACAATTCCTTTCTCTTTCTAACACACTGCAGTTTGACACTTCGGTCAGTTTCAAACTATTGTGGAACTTGCGTTTGACACTGAACCAAGTGTCAAAATTACCGGGGTTGCTGTCGTGGAAAGCGACACAGGGAACCAAAAATGGAGCGGATTAGCAGATATGGGTTGCTGTGATGGTAAATTTTTTGGAACCAATTTAGTATGAAAATGAAGTGCACCTATATGGGTCCTACGGAAAATTATACAAAAGTCTTCAATTGGGGTATCTGAGAACGCGTAGTTATTCCAGCATTAAGAATACAAACATGGGTGCTAAGTTTTCTACCCGTTCAAAAGTTCTCCGCGAAAAACAGTTTTAAAACCGTAGTCGACTGCAATAACCCGTCCAAAAATGAGGAAAGAGAAATGAAAAGACGCGTTTTGTCCTGTTGTCAATAGTCCAAAGAGAAAATGTATTCGAATTATTTGAAGCGAGGCAAAAACGCGTCTATTAATACCTCCCCCGACGGTTTTGGTCGTGTTTTAGCAATCGTCCCCGGTAATAAAGTATCACAATTTGTTAATTAAAATTGTCCAAAATATATGGATATTAATGAGAGATGTAATTAAGTGCTCGTTTGAAAGTTAATAAGTATATTTCTATGTAATATAACAATAAAAATTTTAAGCAGTTTTCGATAGCAGCTACTAAACTTTTTTTGGTCCTAAGAAGTACAACAGTGCCAAATAGCATCCACAAAAAAATTTACAAGAAGAAGCATTTTACCAGGTGAGCGTGGCTGTGTATGTGCGTGCTGCTACATATCCTACTTGTAGACCTGTACTATGGCCAAAGCCTCGCCTGCTTAACATTCCCCTCGGTTAAGTGGCTTTATAAATTAGGTTATGGGACCTTTAAGTCTTAAAAGCTTTGTATTGCGCTTGCCACTCTCTTGTGAGCGAAGGAGTCGCCTTTTCCGTTTGACTGAGTGAACAACAAAATGTATAACATATTTCGCATCTTGTCCCAATTCAGAGTTTTTGTTAGGTGGCGTTTCCTCATTACTTTTGGGTACTTAAATTTGCTTTATCGTATGATGCCGTGCCAAACTCTTCTTCATTTCCGCATCGCTACGATTGCGCTCTCACTAATACAGGTGCACTTTCAGTTTGAATAGCCCTGCTCTAGAGCGTCAGATCCACCACGTGCACCAGCTACCAGCCTTCGATTTTTATACTCAGTTGAGCATAGCTCACAGAGTATATTAACTTTGATTGGATAACGGTTGGTTGTACATGTATAAAGGAATCGAGATAGATATAGGCTTCCATATATCAAAATCATCAATATCGAAAAAAAATTGATTGAGCCATGTCCGTCCGTCCGTCCGTCTGTCCGTTAACACGATAACTTGAGTAAATTTTGAGGTATCTTGATGAAATTTGGTACGTAGGTTCCTGGGCACTCGTCTCAGATCGCTATTTAAAATGAACGATATCGGACTATAACCACGCCCACTTTTTCGATATCGAAAATTTCGAAAAACCGAAAAAGTGCGATAATTCATTACCAAAGACGGATAAAGCGATGAAACTTGGTAGGTGAGTTTAACTTAAGACGCAGGATAGAAAATAGAAAAAATTAGTAAAACATTGGACAATGGGCATGGCACCACCCACTTTTAAAAGAAGGTAATTTAATAGTTTTGCAAGCTGTAATTTGGCAGTCGTTGAAGATATCCTGATGAAATTTGGCAGGACCGTTCCTCCTATTACTATATGTGTGCTAAATAAACATTAGCAAAATCGGATAACGATAAGTCAAATTTTAACAAAAAATGTAATATCTTTACAGCATATAAGTAAATTATGTCAACATTCTACTCCAGTAATTATATGGTGCAACCAAATACAAAAATAAAAGAAAATTACAAAATGGGCGTGGCTCCGCCCTTTTTCATTTAATTTGTCTAGGATACTTTTAATGCCATAAGTCGAACAAAATTTACCAATCCTTGTGAAATTTGGTAGGGGCTTAGATTCTAGGACGATAACTGTTTTCTGTGTCAATGGGCGAAATAGGGTGAAGCCACGCCCAGTTTTTATACACAGTCGGCCGTCTGTCCTTCCGCTCGGTCGTTACCACGATAACTTGAGCAAAAATGGATATATCTTTCTAAACTCAGTTCACGCACTTATCTGAACTCACTTTGTATTGGTATAAAAATTGGTCGAAATCCGACTATGATCATGCCCACTTTTTCGATATCGCAAATTACGAAAAATGAAAAAACATACATAATTCTATACCAAATACGAAAAAAGGGATGAAACATGGTAATTGGATTGGGTTTTTGAAGCAAAATATAACTTTAGAAAAAAACTTTGTAAAATGGGTGTGACACCTACCATATTAAGTAGAAGAAAATGAAAAAGTTCTGCAGGGCGAAATCCAAAGCCCTTGGAATCTTGGCAGGAATATTGTTTGTGGTATAACACATATAAATAAATAAGCGGTACCCGACAGATAACGGTCTGGGTCACCCTGGTCCACATTTTGGTCGATATCTCGAAAACGCCTTCACATATACAACTAAGGGCCACTCCCTTTTAAAACCCTCATTAATACATTTAATTTGATACCGATATCGTACAATCAAATTCTATAGTAACCCCTGGTCCCACTTCATGGCGATTTCTCATTAACACCTTTCATTTGATAGCCATGTCGTACAAAAAAATTCTAGAGTCACCCCTGGTCCACCTCTATGGTGGTATATCAAAAAGGCGTCCTACTCATTAACACCTTTGATACCCATATTGTACAAACGCGTTGTAGAGTGAACCCTGGCCCACCTTTATAACGATATATCGAAAAGGCATTCACCTATAGAACTAAGGCCCACGCCCTTTTAAAATACTCATTAACACTTTTGATTTGATACCCATATCGTACAAACAAATTCTAGAGTCAGCCCTGGTCCACCTTTATGGCGAAATCCCTAAACGGCGTCCACCTATGGCCACTCCCTCTTAAAATGATCTTTAATACCTTCCATTTGATACACGTGTCATACAATCACATTCCAGGGTTACCCTAGGTTCATTTTCCTACATGGTGATTTTCCCTTATTTTGTCTCCATAGCTCTCAGCTAAATATGTAATGTTCGGTTACACCCGAACTTAGCCTTCCTTACTTGTTATATTCTATTTGTGATAGCTCCATAATTTCATTCCCTAAGTCCTTTGTGTGACAGTGAGGCGTTGCAGGTTTCATGCGAGCAGCACATTGGCTTCTTTTACCGTAACGTCTGTCCTTCGGAATTGTCGATTATCTGTCTAGCACCCACTTGAACAGCAGTGGAGAACTTCGCAGCATCGATCTTAGACGCTTTTTTACGTGGTGCTCTCCATATTTGTCTTTTTCCTGTTATAAAGGTGAGATGTAATGTAGTAGTAATGGTCGCTGCCTGCAAAATCCAACATCATCTTCTATCCAATAGCACTTGGTAGAAGAATTTCTGTCGATTTCTGTGACACGGCTTGTTACGGTGGTGCTGGGGTTCCAGCGTTCACGATCTTAATCACAGTAGCGCCTGTTTCGTTCGCATGCCAATAATTTCTGTTCACATAAGGTTTGTTGACGATCACATAACGGCTCTGTGATCAAGAACTAGTTACTACAATAGATCATCAGCTTACCTGCCCCCATTCATGTCAAATTTTGTTTTATTTTTATTACTATTTCATCGGCCTCTTTAAGTAACATTTGCCCAACGTTGGGCACCTGTTTTAAAATGGTATAATGTTGAGCTAATTAATTTAAAATAATCATGAAGTAAGATAAGTAGGAGTCTGGTGTACGTAAAACTACTTAGATGTTTATGGTCTCAAACTAGTAACATTTTCGGTCTAAGTAGCATCTAGAACGTTCTTGGTCAGATTGTATAAATTTTTACTTATCTCTATGTATAACAGTATATATTTATATTTCCCAATGTGTTTATGTGTATGTGTAAGAATTTAGCGAACTATTTAATTTCAACATTTGTCCATTGCACTGGCCACAAATTTCAATTAATTACGCTTAAGTGGCCATTAAAATGTCATTTGGTAGCGAGTGACGGCAGATTAATTTGCTGGCTAAAGTGGAAAGAGCGTATGCAAAAGGTAAAGAGTATGTTAAGTACTACAATCACATATGCGGTATATACCACTGTTTAAGGAAGAGCCTTAGTACAAAGAGTTAAAACTGCCTTTCCATTCGAGAATGATTCTACAAAATAATATTGTCTAAGTAGCAAGTGCCTTCCATTGTCCAAAATCCGCAGGCAGCACGTAGTGACAATTAATGTAAAAACAAATCTCAAGTAAATTGTCTTGCCATAAGTGCGCTAAAAAAATTTTTCAAGTTTAGAGAAGGAAATGCCATTGAGTATCCAGCAAATTGGCATTGTTGTAATAAATTTTGCAGATAAGATAAAATGTAGCGCCTTAAATTACCGACAGCTAATTAACTAAATGCAAGCAAATGCTGCTGCCTTGTTTTTTCTTGATAGTCGAATTTTCTACTTGAGACTGCCAATGAATCGATGTAAATAAAATAAAATTTCTTCCACACTTTCTACCCCCTCGGCTATTAACAAACCTTCAGCAGATTTAATAAAAATAACTTAGATTTGCGTTTCAGCACTCAAGTGTTTGCTTTTCAACTTAACTTTATCAAAAGAGAACTGGCGATTCGTCTATCTTAGCTCTGCGATAATTGGTGCGGAATTAGAGTATCGATAAAACTGAAACAAAAGCTGTTATCAGTTACTTTAAGACTTCAACTCTTTAAGCGGTTTTCTAACTGGTAAGGTCATTTTCGAGTTTCAGCTGCAGGCAAGTGATTCACAATGTAAGTTTGCTTACCTTCCTTCCGTAAACTTGTTTACCGGTCCGGCAATAAATAAATTTTAATAGGGGTAAAAATATCCAGAAAAAAATCAAAGCCGTTATTGTGGAGCAAGGAGCTGAGTCTTCTTAGAATGCAGGTAAAAGATATCTTTAAGCGAGCAAAGCTCGAGGAAGGCAAATTGTGCGGTGACGAGTATATGGATCTGTTAGAATTTAAAAGCGTGAAACTTCCAGGGCGAAAACGGATACCAAGATCGAATGTGCGGTGAAGACTTTTTCTAAGTTTATGGTATATTCCATGCCAAGCAACAAATTTCAAGAATAGCGATCGTGAAATGTCTTAAAATAATATTCGATGGGTCACAATACTCTACTATAATTATGTACAGCACTTCTGGAAAACTGCTCATATAGTTTTCTACCAAATGCGGGGAAGATCAGTCATATGTATCCCAAATACTACAGACCAATAAGCTTGACATCATTTCTGCTCAGAACCTCCGAGAGGCTGAAGAACATCTACGAAAAGTCCAACATGCATGGAAAACTGTTCTGCACAACAAAACATGCGTACACCAAAGGCAAGTTGGTACACACGGTTCTGCATTGGGTGGTTATATAAATAGAGAAAGTCCTGCAATATAAGGACTATGCCTTAAAGTCTTTTAAGATATTTCTGGGGCTTACAGCAATATGTCCTAATGGGAGATCATGAAAGCTGTTAGCTACATTAAAATATATCCAGCCATAACTGCATGGGCTCCATGTTAATTACACACATAAAAAAATCCTACGAGCTTCACTATAAATGTACTGTTTTTCAGCCAGAAGTAGTAGCCGTAACCAAAGCAATAGAAATACTGGAAGAAAAGTGCTGCCGCGTCAATTTTATAAGCAGCAATAAAGGCAATAATCTCGCTTAACACAGCATTTAAAGTGTGTCCCTAGGGCATATAGGAATAGATGGTAGTGAAAAAGCAAATGAGCTAAATAAAAATCGCGTCTCTCGAAGCTTGCTACGTAGACGTCCCAAACAGATTGGGGGAGATTAAAAAAGTTGGTAGTAGCATTACGGAAATTCTAACTGCACACTGCGTTCTGGCGTCACATGATTTTAAATAGGGCCTAGATAGTGATAGCAGATGCCAAATTGCGGGTTGAAGGTATATTTGGATGGAGATTTGGAGTGAGGGATTTTGTGTTCGTGTCCCTGCGCTTGCCGGACTAAGACTACTGCTATTAGGAATGACACAGCTAAGTATCAGATCAAGAACAGCAAGTGGAATAGATCCCGAAAAGCTTCCTGGTTTTTGATAGGGTTTTCCAGTTTGGGCATTAAACAAACGTCGGGTAACTATATGGACTCATTCAGTCTACGTGAGATCCTAACGAAAAAGAAAACATTTTCTAACCTTACTTTTTGAAATGAGACTTCGAAAACAAGCAGTCAATTTGATCCTGCATATATTAATTTCAAAAGCTGTCAATAATTCAAACCAATTATTCAATGAAGATAGATTACATTTAATAAGAGCACTTAGATACTTAAATGTGCCAACAGGCTTACTTTAAAACAATACCAAAAACAGCAACCAGCACCTATGACGGCAGCCTGCGGAGAAACAGCAACAAAATTTGATTGCATGCAATAGCATTTTATCCTTCACTACGACTATAATTATGACAAAATCTTACAAGATCGTCTTATATAAAAGCGCAAAACAACGTACACACATACACACATATCTACATACATATCATTTCATTCAGAAGATCATTTTCACCGTGTGTGCATTTGCATGGAAAATAGTTGATGTTCATTCAAATTACACGCGCAAAGTCAAGTGATTGCCAATAACGAGTGAGTCGTAACTATCGCTGCCACTTGCTATTGCTACTCACCGTCCATCTATCGTTCTTACTTTTTCTTTTGACTCAAAACGATTTGATTGTTATATTGTCGCTTGTTGCATAATTGCTTAGACATGTTGCATGTTTTGATCCTCGTTGTGGTATTTGTCGGGCAACTTCATTAGGCTATCACCAACTATTTAGTTAATTTAATGGGTTATTTGCATTGCGATGTAGGAACGTGTGTTCATACGGAGCTTATTGAGTGCACAAACGATTTCATGTACATTAACGTTTTTTAAGGGTGATTAGAT
The DNA here is from genome assembly GCA_029619165.1 of Eurosta solidaginis. Classification (NCBI taxonomy): domain Eukaryota; kingdom Metazoa; phylum Arthropoda; class Insecta; order Diptera; family Tephritidae; genus Eurosta; species Eurosta solidaginis. The sequence continues at coordinate 23,106 of JARSSU010002877.1, read as the reverse complement.
TGTATTATTTAGCAGGATGTAGCGTCTTAATCACTTTATGTTGTGCAATTTGTAAAGTTGCATGAAAGTATTTAGAAAGCTACCGCATTTGTAATTCTTACAACTCCTTTTAATTTAAGATAAACTCATTAAATCTCGCAACTTCCTCGCAAAGGGCGAAAATACCTCTAAGCTTGCAAACTCATATGGACATTTTTTTATTTCCCTTCCTAGTAAAGCTATGTCATGTGTACGTTGACAACATACATCCCACTCCGCATAAGAAATACTCTCGAGCGCATTATTAGTAAGCGTCTACAGCAGGCCCCGGAAAGCCCAGCTGGCCAAATTAACAGGTTGGATTCCAAAAATGAAGATCCATGATAGACGCAAACAAACAGTTTTAAAGTATATCCCGTGAAGCTAAAGTCAGAGGCCAAAGTAAATGGAAGCTCGATTGTTTTTAAAACTGCGAACTGGACGCAGATAACGACACTTGCAGATATTGAGTAGGCACGGCAGTTTCAAGGGGTATTTTATAAGCGTAGGATGGGAAAAGGATTCTTTCTGAAGAACACGAATTGCTTCATTGCCCTTGGGTCCTCGGCGAAAGATACTCTGTGCGCAGAGATTTTGGAAAGGAACCTTCGACAAGTGATTTAGTTCTCCTAATGTGCAGTCACATAGATTGTTGGACTGCTGTGGACTTTCTACATAGGTAAGACCCGACTGATTCACGCACATAGAAAGCAGTGGTAACAAAGTTCACATAATGTTATAGATTTTTTATCGACGATCTATGGGTTTGATATGAAAAAATATCGATTTGTTTTCGAAAAGTTATCGATTTTTTATTGAAGTGTTATGAATATGTTAGCAAAAGCATAGCAATATTATATCAAACGGTTATGGACTTGTTGTCAAAATGTTATCGAAATGTTATCGAGAGGTTATCCGTTTCTTATCAGAATGCTAGCGATTTGTTATCGATGTGCTGTTGATTTGTTTTCGCTGAATTCTCGATTTTTTTGTCGAATAATTATTGATTTTTATCGGTTTTTTGTCAAGAATATTTTCAAATATTATCGAAAAGTTATTGATTATTAATCGCCAATTTATCGATAATGTTTATCGAAAAATTGGAGGGTGGGGCCGTGTGTAGAAGTCCACGAAGTGGGAAAAGCTTCTGACTGCCATTCACCTGGGAATGGCCAGAGCGATTCTTTTGCATGCGGTTCAAGCAGCTCACTACTGCCGGTCGCTTGCGGCCAAGTATCCTCTGGGTAGCCGCTAAACGATCCGTTTAGCGGTGAGCTAATGTGAGAAGGCGACAACCTGGCTAGGCCACTCTGGACATAATCGGTTTAAGGGCTAGCCGGGGGAGATCTCATCGGCAGCGTCTGTACACCTCTAGGTGCGGCTGCAAGCGGGCGTCTGTCTTGGAGCAAGCGGCTCGCTATATAAACGTGCCAAATATAACAACAAGCCTCGGATAAATACACTCTCTATTGATGACGACCATGGCAAACGTTTTAAGGACAATGAATTGAGGGCATGCACCTGGAACGTCCGCTCCCTGAATGGGATTGGTGCAGATGCCCGGCTGGTTGATGTCCTCGTCAAAGCAAAATCTGACATCACCGCCATCCAAGAAATGCGTTGGACGAAGCAAGGAAGAAAGAAGATCAAAAATTGTGACATATATTGGAGTGGCCATGCGAATAAGCGCAGTTTCGGCGTCGGATTCGTGGTGGGAGAAAGACTTTGTCGCCAAGTGCTGGCGTTCACGCCTGTGGACGAGCGTCTCGCCGCTATCCGAATAAAAGCAAAATTTTTTAATATATCATTCATCTGCGCCCATGCGCCGACAGAGGAGAAAGACGATGAGGTGAAAGACACTTTTTATGAACAATTAGCAACCCACATACGAGCGCTGCCCCCGTCATGATATAAAGTCGTGCTTGGCGACTTTAACGCCAGGGTGGGCAAAGAAGGTGTTTTTGGCCCTACAGTCGGAAAGTTCAGCCTACACAATGAAACTTCTCCTAACGGACTGAGGCTGACTGACTTGGCGGTGCTCGAAACATGGTCATATCCAGCACGAGGTTTATGCATAAAAAGATACATCAAGCTACATGCTGTCTCCTGATCGAAATACCCCCAATCACATCGATCACGTTCGTGATAGACGGACGGAACGCCTCCAGTGTTTTAGATGTGCGCACGATCCGAGGACCTAACATCGACTCGGACCATTATTTTGTTGCAGCCAAAATACGCACCCGCCTCAACGCGGCTAAAACCAAGGAACAAAAAACACAAGAAAAGCTAGACGTCGAAAAGCTTCAAACAACAGACTGCCAATGATTTCGCAACTCGACTCTCACGCCTGCTCTCTGAGAGCACAACTCAGCCTGAAGAAATACAGGAGCAGTGGGAGCATATCTCCAAAGCACTTCGTACTGCCGCCGAGGAAAAATTGGTTACCGGCGGCCACGAAAAAACAACTGGTACGATGAAGAATGACGCGTTGCAACCGAAAGAAAAGACGCTGCCTACAGGGCTACGTTAAAATCGAGCGCGACAAGAGGAGTGTGTGAACGCTATCGTGAGTTGAAAAAGGAAGCGAGACGCCTTTTCAGGAAGAAAAAAGCAGAAGCAGAAAGGCGTGAATGAGAGGAGCTTGAGCTGCTAGCCACCAGGAATAACGCCCGAAAATTCTACCAAAAAATACGGCGACAGACGGATGGTTTTAAGACCGGGGCAATCTCCTGTAGGAATGAAAACGGCGACCTTGTAACTGATGTCCAGAGAGTGCTTAGATTATGGAGGGAATACTTCTCTGCTCTCCTAAATGCAGGCAGCAATTCACCGCGCAGAGATGAAGAACCCGATCCCGCAATCGATGATGATGGAATATATGTCCCCCGCCCGATTATGACGAAGTTAGAATAGCAATAACCAGATTGAAAAACAACAAGGCCGTGGGCGCTGATGGATTGCCTGCGGAGCTATTCAAGTTCGGCGGCGAGGAGTTGGTAAGGCGCATGCAGCAGCTTCTTAGCAAAATATGGGCGGACGAAAGCATGCCCGACGGTTGGAATCTAAGTGTTCTTTGCCCAGTCCACAAGAAGGGGGATACTGCAAAATGCACCAACTATCGTGGAATCAGCCTTCTTAATATCGCATATAAGGTCCTTTCATGTGTATTGTGCGAAAGATTGAAGCCCACCGTGAACCGGCTGATTGGACCTTATCAGTGCGGCTTCAGACCTGCTAAATCTACCATCGACCAGATTTTCACAATGCGCCAAATCTTAGAAAAAACCGTGAAAAGAGAATCGACGCACATCACCTCTTCGTCGACTTTAAAGCCGCCTTCGACAGCACGAAAAGGAGCTGCCTATATGCCGCTATGTCTGAATTTGGTTTCCCCGCAAAACTTATACGGCGGTACAAAATGACGTTGAGCAACACCATCAGCTCAGTCAGAATTGGGAAGGACCTCTCCGAGCCGTTCGAAACTAAACGAGGTTTCAGACAGGGTGACCCCCTATCGTGCGATTTCTTTAATTTGATGCTGGAGAAAATTATACTAGCTGCAGAACTTAACCGCACTGGAACAATATACTATAAAAGCGTGCAATTACTGGCATATGCTGATGACATTGATTTCATCGGCCTAAACACTCGCGCTGTTAGTTCTGCTTACTCCAAACTGGAAAAAGAAGCGGTAAAGATGGGTTTGATGGTGAATGAGGACAAAACGAAGTACCTGCTGTCATCGAGCAAAGAGTCAGCGCATATGCGCCTTGGTAACCACGCTACTGTTGGCAGCCATAATTTCGAAATAGTAAAAGACTTCGTTTATTTGGGAACCAGCATCAACACTAGCAACAACATCAGCACTGAAATCCAGCGAAGAATCAATCTTGCCAATAAATGCTACTTTGGACTAGGTAGGCAATTGAAAAGTAAAGTCCTCTCTCGGCGAACGAAAATCATACTCTACAAGTCACTTATCGTACCCGTCCTGCTATATGGGGCAGAAGCATGGACCATGGCAACAGCAGATGAAGCGGCTTTGGGAGTGTTCGAGAGAAAAGTTCTTCGAAAGATTTATGGACCTCTATGCGTTGGCGATGGCGAGTACCGAAGAAGATTTAATGATGAGCTGTACGAGCTATACGCAGACATCAACATAGTCCAGCGAATTAAAACGCAGCGGCTGCGCTGGCTAGGCCATGTTATGCGAATGAAAGATGATGCTCCGGCCAAGAAAGTGTTTCTATCGGAACCCTCCTATGGAAGCAGAGGTAGAGGGCGGCCCCACTCCGTTGGAAGGACCAGGTGGAAAACGATTTAAACTCCCTTGGTGTGAGCAATTGGCGCCGGTTGGCGGAGCGAAGGAGCGACTGGCGCGCCTTGTTGGACGGCCATAACCGTTTAGACGGTTAAGCGCCAATTAAGTAAGTAAGTAAGTTATCGAAAAGTTTTCGGTATATTATCAAAAAGCCATCGAGTTTTTGATCGAAGTGTTACCAACTGGTTACCGGGCCACTATCGTTTATATCGAAAATCAATCAATTAGCTATGGAAAAGTTAACGCTTTGTTAACGATTGGTTATTGACATACAAAAAAAAAGTATATGCAAAATATGCAGAATTGTTGATTACAGCTCTAAGGGAGTATTTTTGGTCGGCTGCTCCCAAATTGTTACTCATACGTCACGGCTTTCCGCACATCAATATTTATGTCAGAGATATGCATCAAGCTCGTCGTTTTTATAAGGTATCCCGCGGCAAATCACATTAGTGCAGAAACAGCCTAAACTATGGCATTAGGAGATGATACTTGTTCTGTCCTTCAGGCAGTGGTTTTCAGCCAAGCACTGCAGAATGAGCTTATTTTCAATAAAAAATATTATAATCTATATTTAATTAGCGAGATTTGCTCATACTGCTTTATACAATTGTTTTTTTTAGGCATCTGCCTTTACACCAGTATGATGTATGAATGTTGGAGATTCGAGTTCAATACTCAGCTCCCGAGAAGCTAGCTGACGAAGAAGTGGAATTCGGAAACATCTCCTAGTAACCATCGCCGGTGTAAGCTTTGTAATTTTTCTCTAATAACTATCAATAACAAAAAATATTAAAATATTAAAAATAATATTTTTTCAATAATTTTAGCTGTGAGCATCGAAAGAGGGCATAATGTTGATATGTGTGAGCTTTACGCCGATAGTACAGCGAATAAGAACCCAAAACCTTCGCTGAATAGGTCATGTTTACGAATGGACGAAGACGCTCCGGCCAAAAAAGTATTTTAGTCGACACCGCAGTTTGGATGCAGAGGAGGAGGAGAGCTCCACTGGGTTGGAAAACGCAGGTAGAAGAAGATTTGACTCCTCGGTGCTCTCAACTGTGCATCAGTTATCGCGAAACAGGTATGGCTGGCGTGACTTGTTACAAAACGCCAATACGTTAAATGTCAATCGAAAAATGTAGATTAGACTTCAGTACTCTTGGGCGTACGAGTGTCCCACTCTGCATTCATTAGAAACAGGTTGTAAGTAGTAATTAAACCTGTTACCTTTGTGACTAACTCCCATATTCCGCTGCATCGTACCTTACTTAATTTGTTAAGGAACAACTGAAAACCGTTCTAATATAAATCAAAATTTACTTTCAATATTCACTCCTTTAGGAAAATCAACACAACCTTACTATTCAATTACCTATGAACTGTTGGTAATAAGTTAAACTGTCAATAGATGGTGCTGATGACATAGAGGATATGGTATACAAACACGACATGTTGGTGTTCGTTTTATTTTGAAGTAGGCTTCTTTGGATTCGAGCTGAAACATATCACCAAAACAAAGTGCGCAACAGGAAGTGTTGACAAGAAGAACTTCCACAGGCAGCCCGAAAACTTCCTTGATGTATGTCGACTACAATAAGCTGTATGAAATACGTTCTCCATAAAATAAATACAATCACATGCTCGCATCTCTTGATTGCTATAGAAATGACCGATTTCCTTCTGACTTTGACATGCGGCAACTTGAATAGGGTTTAAGTGGAAGTTGGCATGTCGGTATTATAATAACGTCATTTAGTACAATGTTAAAACATGGAGTAGGTGTGTCCACACAGCTGTCGAAGCATCAAAACTTTTTGCTAAATCAAATGAAACATTAATAAAAAGAAGTTGTTAAGAAAATATGAAAGAGTAGGACTCCATAATCATGCCTTTTTTTGCTCCAACGCCAGGCGAAAAGTGTTTATGCAACACAAGTGCTATGCAGACACTCAGCGCGGAATGTGACAACAAGAAAATGGAACTTTGTACTTGAGGTTTTGTATAGATGCAAGTATGTATGACGTAGGGATGTTACGGAGCAAAACGATGCTTCCAAAACGTCAAAGCTTCCGATTGATCTGAATTTATCATTCTTGGCGAGCAGGAGAACCGCTTTCGCATTTATACCTGGCGCATATAGAAGTAATACTTTCGAATTTACAATTAAACATTTCAAGGTGCAACTTCGTCTTAATGCGGATTCATGGCGAGACGATCGTTCACTACCGTGAACGTCACTATATAGCGACGAAATTTCTTTGCCAACATAAAGCCAAAACCTCTGCTACAAATTTTGCGTTTGTCCATATGACCACTGTAGTACACGTCGCAAGGCCCTATGTTCTTCTGCCTTGCACCGTCCTTCATGATTCTGTATGGCGGCTATGCCATTCTTTGCCTTGACAAAGTCATCAACCAACTAAAGAGGCCTAGCATCTGTACCTTTCCAAAAGGAGCTCGAAAATTCCGGTACATGACCTCAAAGTATGGTCCCTTTAAATATTACCGTCTTCGTCATGAGAAAAGTTTGTTCTTATCCGAGGCATATTCATACGTTGATTGAAGAACGTTTTTCGTGGCAGGTCTAAAGTTTAATGTGCAACCTAGGAACGGGATTTGAGTTTTAAAATGCCTTTTATGGCAGGCATGCCTACGGCAAGAGAATTCTAAGCCACCAGCTAACTATTATTACTTTGAACTGACCATTGTGAGTCAGAGAAAAACTTTCGCATTTTAATTTGATGCTTTCTCATTTATAACTAAATTTTCTCAAATTTAAGTGACTCTTTATCTCTTAAAATTTATTGTTCTTATTTAAAACTGACCATTCTCAATTATAAATAATTATTCGCTTATTAATTAAACGTCGTCTCTTTTAAAGTCAACTATTCTCAAATACAAATAGTGCTTTCCCATTTTAATTTTAGGTATTTCATTTTTTATTAACTCACATCATATCGGATTGACGTCTCTCCTCATTTAAAAACTAACTATTCTAATATACAGCTGATTATCTTCAGTTTATAAGAATACCTCGAATATTTGGTTGACGTTTTCTTAATAACAATTATCTATTCTCACAATTTACAATATTAGTTCTTAATTACGAATAATGCTTTCGCATATTAATTGACAATGGACTATTCTACTCGTATCTTAGAGCTAACCAATATCAGTCACGAAAAAGCTTTCACATTTTAAATTGAGGCTTCTCATTTATAAGTGAGGATTCTCATATCGGGTTGAGCCTTTCTGTTTCAAAACTGCTACTTCATATTTACAGCCATAGACCATTCTCACTACAAATATTGCTTTCGGAATTTAATTTTACGCTTTAGAGTTCATAGTTTACTATTCTCAAGTTTTCTAATTTACAAATGACTATCCTCTGTTACTAGGTTAGATTAGGTGGTAGCTGCCCTGATAAGGAAAGCTTACTTGGACAACACGAAGGTCCGTTGTGATACCACATACAACAAAAATATCGGTGACTTAGATCTAGCTACTTAGAGAATTGTTGGTAGCAACGATAAAGCTCCAAATGATACCCATCTCAATTTTGGATAAATTTCCGGAAGATCCAAGTGAGTAGCGACCGAAATACTTTCGCCTAGTTCTGGCAAAAGCTGGGCAATTAAGCATAAAGTGGTTTGGTGATTCCACCTCATCATCCTCCATACAGCTGCAGCAGGATTGAGTTTCCAGTATATTGAGACGTACCGCATGGATACCCATGGGACAGAGCCTTGTCAAACCCCAAACTGTGAGCCTTAGTGAACCCAATTATTTCAGCAGATCTCGTGCCATCCACTTTCGGCCAGAAAGGTCTTGCTACCCTGCAAGACGTGGTGTCCGTCCAACGTTTGCTGAGCTGACTCGAGGCCCAGCTATGGAGGGGCAATTCACAGGTGGCCAGCGGAACCCCGAAATCCCTACAGCGATCTTCATCCAGTTCAGTTGTACCGATGCGGGCTAAGCGATACGCTTGGCAGTTACCAGGGATATCACTATGGCCCGGGACCCAGATAATCTTAATTGTAAAATAATTCGATGCAATCGCAAGCGAGGTCAGGCGCCCCCAGACCACACTCGATCGCACTGTAGTTGAGCTCAAGGCCTTGATAGCCGCTTGGCTGTCAGAGTAGATGTTAAATTCCCTAACCGTAGTAGCACTGGATAGCATTTCATCCACCGCATCCTTAATCGCAGCAACTTCCGCTTGGAATACACTGCAGTGATCAGCCAACTTAAATTTGCGGCTTATATTTAGCTCTTGACAAGAGACCCCCACCAACCTTTCCGTCCAACTTCGACCCATCTGTGAACAAGTCAACCGGTCCCATGCCCAAATAATTCCTCTGCCCCACTCCTCTTTCGGGGGAATGACTGGGGTGAAGGTTGTATAGGGAGCAGTTATCGGCATACAATATTCCGTTCTGTCCGGGATAAAGTCGAAACTGGTAAGAAGGCTAGAGTGTCCGAAGTCAGAAAGCCCTTAGCCCGTAACACGAAGCCTGACCAACGACCGGGCCGCTTCGCAATTTAAATCATTTAAACTATTCACATTTCCATTTGAAGCTCTCTCATTTACAGTTGTAACTGTGTTTGAATACTGTGTTGAATTGCGTTTCCGCTAAAGCGAATTTTTCAATTCCGATACCGATTTCAGTTTCTGTTAGCCAAACATCCGTAACCTTCCTAGAACTTTAGCTTGAAAGCTGGAAGAGTAGTATAAAAAATAAGTAAGGGTATATAAGTTTAGGCGCAACGGAACATTGAATACTCAGCTGACAGCTTTCATCGTATAGTTCATTGAGCTTCAGTTTTTTGAAACTAAGTTTTAACAAAAGTGGGTGTGTTTATTAATCGATTTTGCTCACTTCTGTTAAAATTTTCCCCCTTGTAATGGACATAAGTGTACCGAGCTTTTTCACGATAGCTAATTTGTTTTTCTTCTTTTGGCTCCCCAAACAAAGAAGAATGATTGACCAAAAAAGGGGTGGTGCAACGCACATGTTCAAAAATGGTTTACTTATATATTTGTTTTTTTATAAATATATTTTCGAATTAAATTTTTGTTGATATAGAATTATTTTTCGCATAGATGTAGATAGATATTCATCGACGATCGTTTTACACTTCTTTTAAATAAAAGTAGCCGTGTCCCTTTCCCGATTTCGTAAACGGAAAATATGTGTACCCAATTTTGCCAAGATACATGTACTGCTCTTCGATTATGGCTCCCCAAAAGTGAGAAAATGCTTGGCCAGAAAAGGGGCGGTATTGTACTGTAATGTACTGCGTTGCAGCGTACATAACGTAGTTTGTTCTACTACACGGTACGAAATGGGCTTTGCTGTGATTTTCTGTACCGTACATAATGTACTGTACTGTACATTACTGTACCAAACTCTATTTTATGGCATGGAATGTATAGATAATGTACTGTAGTGTGCGATGCGTATTGAATATATAATGTACTGCACTTTAGGATTAATATGTTCCGTACACTATGTAAAGCACAATATACTGTTCGGTTCACAATGTACTGTATTTTACAGTGCCTAATGTACATTAACGTATTGTTCTATACGTACGTAATGTACATATAATGTACTGTGTTTTACGATGCGCAGCGATATGATTTGTAACTGAGTTTATAGTTAGGCACATGATTCAGTCTTATGCACCCATCGAATTTTGTTTTTTGTCAGTCCACGATCACTCTACTCGATTTTTAGGCATAACAGGGAATATACCATTTATATTTATATTTATTTATATTTTAATTTATTTATATTTATTCTATACTGTATATAAAGGATATTCACCGCCCATTCGTCTTGGTACCAATCACCAAGCCTGGCACTATCCGGTCCGTGATCGAAGTGTAAGAAACACTCCAAGGGACTCTACACTACTATTTGACCATTTTCCGTACTCTTTCCTTATTTATCAATGGCTCCATATTACTCCAAGCTAGGATTTTCCTCAACCGCGCTGTTTCGCTGGATCATTCGATGTCCGATCAAAAATTTGTCCATGAGGCTCTCTTTTCCCTGTGGATTTCGCGATTGTAGATTCCAATAGATTCCTTAACTCATCCTTGCAGGTTTCGCTTTTCTCGGGCTTTGCCAGCTTGAACATTTATTTTACCTGTCCTGTAAGAAAACTCAGCTGCTTGCTCCACTTGGCCGATTTGCTTTGAATCCTCTGAGGTTTGTACGCAGTCATATGCATCTTTGATAGGAAGTTATTGGATTCTTCCAGTTCAGTAACTTCTTTGGTTTGTCCTTGTTTTGTTTCTTAAGGTTCCTGAAATTTTATGCAGTGCGTTTTAAATGTTTCTAAAGGTTTCTTCCTTCTCTACCCTCTTTAGGGGGATGCTGAAGCTGATATGCGCATGGTCTGAGAATGATTACCTATGAAGGACTTTTCAGCCTGATCTTTATATATCATGCTCAGTGCTCAATACAATCTCAAAAACAATGCCTGATTTGGGACAACATATTGCTCTTTCACTAGCCTTTTGCACTCCACCTGTAATGCCCCCGCAGTATGGGTAATATATCAGGATTCTAGAATAAACGCCACTGCCAAGTCCTCGGTCGTGTAATTATGCAGCATATGGGAATGTAGCTGTTTTCTTACCATGATTGCAGCACGGCCCCATCCTTCCAAATACGCTTAGTAAAAGCCAAATTCGCGCAGGCTGAGCTCAGAAACGTTTCCTCTCGATGAGAACAATGGCTTTTAGATCAGCGCCACGTCAAATTGTTCCTTCCTAAGGATTAGGAGGAGTTCGCTCGACGCCACCATACCGTGTTGGAGATTTATCTGTAAAACTCGCAGCGCAATATGTATGTGTGCCCTCCTCCAACACCTTTGTCATGACATCTAGGTACTGCTTTTGCTCTTTTGGTTTAAGGCTTTCGAGGTCCTCTTCAACCTCTTTTGAATTTTTCGGGGCATTAGTGCTGTGTTGTTGGTTCTCAGGCCAACGAACGAACGTACGGGGATGACTAAATTCATTTCTTTTTTCATCTGGTTAAGGCTACCGTTATGTCAACAAAGTTAATATACTCTGTGAATTTTGTTCAGCTGAGTACAAAATTTCAAAACGGTCACTTTAACGCGTTGCGCAGAGGGAATAATAGAAAAACAGGACGTGTGGCACGCGGGGACTGCCGCGGTAAAGCTATTGCATATTATCAACTTATGCAATTATAATATTTATGCAACATTTTGTTTTCTTTGATATTAATTCAAGTTAACCTTTTTAAGCGTGGTGACCGATAAGAAAACAAATTTTTTACTTTTATTGAATAAATCAGAAGTTAATATTTAACTTTCACTTTAACTTTAATATTCACTTTAACTTGAACTTTAACTTTAACTTTAACTTTAACTTTGACTTTGACTTTAACTTTAACTTTAACTTTAACTTTAACTTTAACTCTAACTTTAACTTTAACTTTAACTTTAACTTTAACTTTCATTTAACTTTAACTTTAACTTTATTTTAACTTTAACTTTCGCTTTACTTTAACATTCACTTTAACTTTAACTTCAACTTTAACTTTAACTTTAACCTTAAGTTTAACTTTAACTTTAACTTTAACCTTAATTTTAACTTTAACTTTAACTTTAACTTTAACTTTAACTTTAACTTTAACTTTAACTTTAACTTTAACTTTAACTTTAACTTTAACTTTAACTTTAACTTTAACTTTAACTTTAACTTTAACTTTAACTTTAACTTTAACTTTAACTTTAACTTTAACTTTAACTTTAACTTTAACTTAACCTTAACCTTAACTTTAACTTTCACTTTCACTTTAACTTTAACTTTATTTTTAACTTTAACTTTCGCTTTAACTTTAACATTCACTTTAACTTTATGATCAGGGGTGGGCGTGAGCTTAGCACCTGCTAACAAGCCAACCTAATATAAACGCACGCAAGTCATTTTCTGTCAAAAATGTCTTATGCCCATACAACTTGTATGAGAGCAACTCAAATTGAATTTGCTGCGTGAAAACCTAACTCGATTTCCAATTTTTGTTCTGCGTGACATTTAGATTTGACGTTTGCACACACGCTTTACATCAGAGCCGGCCAAACAAATACTAAAACAATTGCATAAGTGTGTGTAAAAATTGAGTGACAACTCCCCGCAGTGTGCTAAAAGAAAATGTGGACTGTGAAGTTTAAAATTAAAAAGGACTGTGGTTATTTGATTTCAAGCTAATCCTGACTATATTTACTTATATTCGTATAACTAAGAACGCAGAGGTCGAGCTAGTCAGATAAAACTTTTTATAAAAGAAGGTATGGTGTTTATTCAATGCAAAATTGACTTAAAAAAAATCACATTTTCATTAAGAAGGAACTATAGAACGAAGTAAATGTAAAGATAGAAATATATCAAAACATAAAGAATTTTCATAAAAAAAAATTATGAAAATTAATAAAACTAAGTAGAACGTCTAAAAATATATTTAGATTAAATTGTTAATATTTATTAATAACTAATTAATTATTACTAATTATTAATAATTAATATTTAAATTGATAATATTAATATGTATGTTCAAAGGAACTTAATAATACTAACTAAAACGTATTAAAAGTCACTTTAACATTGCAGCATATTGTTTTTATTATGTGCCCAAAAAGTAGCATGGACTTCTCCTTTTGCATTCACTGTTGATTTTAGTGAGTGACAAGCGAAAGAAAATGATCGTGATCACACATCTTTACAAGCCAACCTAATAAAACCGCACTGCGTTTTTTTAGCGCACGTAAACAACCGGCGTTTTTTGCCCGAATCCAAATAAGCATGTGTTGCGACAATGTAAAGCATGTGTGCAAACGTCAAATCTAAATGTCACGCAGAACAAAAATTGGAAATCGAGTTAGGTTTTCACGCAGCAAATTCAATTTGAGTTGCTCTCATACAAGTTGTATGGGCATAAGACATTTTTGACAGAAAATGACTTGCGTGCGTTTATATTAGGTTGGCTTGTTAGTGTCGGTGTGAAAATATGAACTCAAATTGCACAATGTGCAACTTTTGGCCGGCTTTGCTTTACATTGTCGCAACGCATGCTTATTTGGATTATATTTCAATGTTTTTTCTATTTTCCATACATACATACACATTGTGAACAAAGCTCAGCCAAAGCCGTAAGAATGTGTGTGTGCGTGTTTGCGTGTGAATGGAGGGTGTTGCCTGACTGTCAACTTGATGGAACTTGACATTTGACAAAATGATGAACTGCATGCCTGGAAGTCATTGCCATTGCACAGTCAACTTCGCCGCCGCCTGGCACACTTGCCATTTCAGTATCACCTGTCTGGCTGCTGCTGCTGTCAGCTATTGTAAGAGGAGTTTCTTATAGATGCGACCATGAAATGTTAAGACAAAAGGATACTTGGTAAAATGCTGAACAGCGCCTAGACTTCTGTTATGTATGTTTTAACTTTCAGTTAATATACACACTTGCAATCATATATTGTGCTATGTGCACACATGCAAATTATTGCAATCGTTTGCTCCTTTTTACCTAGCAGCAAGTATGTATGTACGACGCTCCCTAAAGGAGTTGTGTAGGCCGTGCGTTAATTTAACAGCATGAAAAATTCGATTAAAAAGACATTCAGCTAAAGGCCTTTACAGTAATAAAATAAAACAAAAATTTCTTTTGTGAAGAAAAAAAGTTGCAAGGAAGTTTTGTGAAGCGCAAGTCTAGACAAAAAGTGCTTGAAAGGTTAAAATATGATAAGTGTGATATGACTGGGTTTCATGTACATATATGTTTCAAAGTTATAGCAGACGAGCTTGAGCCGTTTTTTCAAATGAATAGAAGGAATATATTCAGATTGGTCGCTGTACTCACAAACCGCTAGACCATTGGATTCAAGTCTCCTATTTGGTATTGAGACACTGAGGTGGTGAACCTCTTGTGTCTAACGGTGTCGAAGGGATGGATTTGAAATGCGGAGCACAAGCATTATGACCTTGTAAAAGACATACAAAAGTGAGATCATTTGTCCGTCTTAAAATATTTGTCATTAGTTAATTAATTAGCTGTGGTATTAGAAACGGTAATGATGGAAATGAGCAGGGGGAGTATATAAAGAGGCTTATGGAAAAGAGAAGGGGGGATGAGATAACAAGGCAGGGTAGGCAAATATGATGCTGAGGTGGGAAAAAAAGACGGAATGTCATAGAAAGGGTCGTACTAAAGAAAAAACTAGAGCTTAAGGAAAATGCAAAAAGATAGAAAGAAAATATTAAAGAGGACGAACATTATGGCGGCAATTAAAGAAGTAAAAAAGAAGGCAACAGTGCTTAAAGAGAACGAAAGAACAAAAGGGAGCTGAGGAGGCGTATAGGTAGGAAAGGGTGAGTTGGAAAGAGGAAATTAAGAGAAATAACGGAAATGAAAATAGGAGTGAAGCTACAAATAAAATGAGAGGCATATATCCATTCCCTTATATAATAAATCCGTAAGCAGAATGCATGCAATATGTTTCCCCTCTATAGTTTACCAACATTCGGGTGTCATTAGTGTGAAAGGTGATATAAGACCTGAATAGCGTTAACTGTTTCTACTGTACGAGGTGGCACAATATGGATAAGTCGAAAGGATGCAATTATATTGGAATTTTTAAATGGCTAAATGAAGAAATTTAAATTCTGCAAAAGTCAGTGCACAAATTCACCTTTTGACAGGGTAGATAGAATATTGATTTACGTGATGCGAAAAACCAAGGTGTAGATCTCATTTGTCGTAAAGTCAAGCAACGTATCCTCCCACTTTACCCAAAAGGGATTCACACCTTGGCCTTTCGTATCATGCAAATCAATACTATATCTACCCTTTCAAAAGGTGTGTGTTTGAGTTCACCATAATATATGGAAACACTATTCGAAGGCTCCCTGCGTATCTCGTAGTACGGCGGAGGGTAAGACTTTATCCTTCAAATAAATAAGCAGGCTGCATGTGCTCAGCAAAAGGAGTGTGAAAAAGTGTCCCAGCGCTTGGATAGTATTTATCTGCATCTCAGAAGGATAAGTCCCAAAAACAACAACATAATATGGTCATAATAGTATGGCGTCGGACTTCATGGTTCCATGCCTGTACTTCAATCGCTAGCACAGAAGGCAATTCCTAAAATAATACAGCATTCTGTTCCTGATCAAAATTCCTTAACAAAAGCCTTACAAAAGTAGTAGTTTCCTGAGAGTTGGGCTAGGTCAGAGAGGTCAATTAGTTGAATAGATGGTTAGCGCCATTCGGGAACACTTCACAGGCAGGAAATACTGCGCGCTGCCCCTTATACTAACTAGCACCAATTTCGGTTTTGATACGACAACTGATGAATTAACCATTACAAATTATTCTAAGAAAATTGGATATCACATCCCACTACATTCATTCAGTTGAACTTAAATATTTCACAAGCTTTCAAGGCTAATAAACTTTTTATTGCGACAGTGCGCGGATTAGTCAACAGTACAATCCCTCCGCCCCAATAGTGCAGCGCCTGGCTAGAAAAACTCTTCCAAAAATTGCACAAACACTCATCATACTGATTTATTAAAGCAACAACAATTTTCAAGTCCAAATTTTTGTGGGAGGTATTTTTAGTTCTTCTATAACAATGGTCTTCTAACAAGAACAATTGAGGCTTAAAATCTCTTAGATGCAATAACACGTAAATCATTGAATCTTAATTAAAATTCTGATGTTTAAGTTTATCTAAAAAATGTTAACTACAGAAAACAACAAAAATAATTCCTACCATGTCAATCAAATATTTTGGGTAACCCTTTCATATTCGCAATGCAGTTTTTTATGCCTATCAAACAATTCAATTAAAAACTTCGAACATTTGCACGCATATTTACTTTAGCTGTCGAAAACAGTCAAAAGTTTTTACGAATTATAGCAAAAGCAATAAAAAAGTGAAATTACTGCTAAAAGTCATAAAATACGTTTAATAAACTCGGCAACAATCATTGAAGCGGCAGTGGCAACATTATGTGGCACTACTTTGATTAACTGCATGCAAAATGCCACAGAAACATAAATACACACACGCACAAATGTATGCATATTAAGCTGGGTCGATTTATTAACCTATATCGCGCCATGGATTTTTCGATAGGTTTTGGGCTCAGGAAAAAGAGTTCCACTAAGCATACCCAAAAAAATAATTTTCGAGCCTACAAAATTTGTGTGTTTTGACATTTTTTCTTTGATTTTTAAGGGTTTTTTCATGACCTACTTAATAAATTTTCATTTGATTTTAAAATTTTCATGTATGCCCTGTCCGACTCAAAATTTTCCACTAAAAACTTTGGCGATAACAGTTTTTTGAAAAAAAAACATATTTTTTGGGTTTTGAGGAATGTTTTGGTGAAAAAATTTATTTTCGCCATTTTTTTTAAGGTTTCCTTCAGAAACGTACAAAAGTGTTGAATTTGTCTCACAGTTCCTATCCCACTTAAAATTATGCTATAAAAACGTTGGCATTAACAGTTAAAAAAAAATTTTTTTTGGTTTTTGGGACTTGTTTTGGTCGAAATCGATTTTTTCATTTTCGAGGCTCCAAATCATTTTTTATGTACATGTTTCCGTTAGATCCAACAATAAGTATACCAAAATGATTAGGAGACGAGCTGAGTTTATTTAGCCATGTCCGTCTGTCCGCCCGTCCGTCCGTCCGTCCCTCCTTCTGTCCGTCTGTCCATTTGTTTGAACGCAAACTAGTCCCTCAATTTTTGAGATATCTTAATGAAATTTAGTAGGCAGGCATATTTTCATGGGGGATTTGACATTTGTTGGAATCGACCGGATCGGACAACTATAGCATATACCTCCCATACAATCGATTGTTCAATAAGAGGGTTTTCGCCATTTCTGCCCCATTTCTGCCTCATTTTAAGAGCTAGAAACATCAAATTTTATCACAAGCTTACGTATTGGGCATAGATGATTGTCTGAAAAAAATCGTCCAGATCGGACATATTTATAATAAAACAAACAAAAATAAATCCTATCGAAAAGTCGATGGCGCGATATGGGTTAACTTTCGTCCATGCAAATCAACCCAGCTTAATGCATATACAAACAATGCAATCATATTTTTCATAACAATAACTTACAACATTTCTGTTTTTAATTAAATGCATGGCAAATACAACTTTTGTATGTTTTGTATTTACGAGTGTGCAGGGTGTTTCAAAACAGATCGACGGACATACAGCCGCGAACAGGAACATTGCGGTTGTTATTGTTGTAGCGATAAAGATATGGCCCGAAGGTTTATGGGAGTGTTGTCGATGTTTGTGGTCATTGTCCATATACATACCAACGCTGAGTTTCTCACCAGAAGGAGTTACTTTCAATGTTTATGCCGACTCCTGCGCGATAATGGCAATAGGACCTGGCTCCTGAATAGACTATTTAGTTTTAAAATAAATAGCTATTTCCCCATTCTTTCTGGTTTCTTCACCTTCCGCGATCTGCTACTATCACTGACCAAATCCACAGCAGCTCTGTTTACGATGGGAAGAAATAGATGACGAAAATAATGGAGGTGCACGTAAAGATCTGAAGGGTAAAATTTGATAGCACCTTGAAGTCGCATGCCTGCGAAACAAAATTCTCAACTCGCTTGCCGTTAACACTTGGGTAAAAGGCAAAGAAACGCTGCCAACAACTAACATAGCAATTGGCCAGCCATTCTTGTGCTACACGCCGCCAGTCTGGTGGCAAGGTCTAAAAAATACACACTGGAAAAGGCTGTAGCCCTGCCAAAATGCTGCACTCAGTACTGCCACGAGATGTCTTCTAATGACTATTTAGCAGACCAACAAACCACTGTATGATGCGCCCCGCCTCCATGAGCGATAAATAAACATCACCGTTCGGACTATAATGAGATCCGACACCTTCTTACGCAGCTCCATACGAGCATAAAAAGTCTACAATCCTTATCCACACAGAATCGGTAAACACCAATGCTAGATAGCGTCCAGTGAACCCCGTTATTAATATGTATATCCGATCCCTGCATAAGAAGAAAACAGATTACCAAAGGAACCAGGAGTCACTTCGTTCTATATACTGTAATAGATTAAACTTTCACTTGTCTAGAATCTACCCCAACATACGTGATGTATGTCCTGCATGCGCTGTGTCTCCGCATGACATAAACCATTCTTTCAATTGTTATATGGAACCTACGCTTCTAATAGCAACTTCCTTGTGGTCCAACCGTGTTGAAACTGGTAGTTTCCTTTTACTCCCGTTAGAGGAATTTGATGATAATTTGTAATTGGTCGCAATTATTGAGGCGAGGCGCTGTTAACACAACAACAACCTAACTAAGGTATCGTTATGAAATTTGTGTCCCTTGCTGCCGTTCACATAGGACCTGTTGACATGCCTCCAATTGTGTAGGCCAGGGAAACAGACTCTCAAACCTCAAGGCCTATCTCTCCGGTCAAGCGATGCAAACCTAGAAATCATCAACATCTACATCCCTCTTGCCACCTTTTGGCCCAGTGGATACCGTCCTAATATCAGCACCTTACTCGGTGGCAACAATCGCATTATCTTAGGCGATTTCAATGCCCATCACGATCTACGGCATTCAAACTTGCGGGCGTACAATAGGGGTGAGATGTTGGCGGATCAAATAGAAGAAACGACGTTCTGCACAATAAACGGAGACGCCTCCACACGTATGGTAGGAAGCTGTCACAGTTCGCCGGATATTTCAATCATGAGCGCAGAACTCGTAAACTGCGTCAACTGGGAGCCGATGGTAATGTTGGCATCCGACCACCTGCCTATACTTATTTCGCTCGAGCGTTCCGCCGACTTCATCGTCACAGAAAAAGCACTTCAACAACTTTAAAAAGGGAAAGTTGGACGAATACAAATCCTTTACAGACAACCGCTTTGCTGCCCTTCCTATCCCGACTGATACCCGCCAAGTGGAGCGTACTTTCCTCAAGGTCATTGAATCCGCCTCGGCTCGTTTCATTCCCGCCGGTAGAATTCCCGAAATTCAGTCCCACTTCCCGGCGGTGGCCGCAATTTTAGCGAGAGAACGTGACTTATAAGACAGCTCGATCCCGGCGACCCCCAAATAAGGGATATAAATCAACGCATCAGATCGCTTGTGGATGAACACAAGCGGGCGAAATGGGAGGAGCACCTAAGCGGTTGTAACCTCTCTGCCGGTGTAGGTAAACTTTGTCCACCGTAAAGTCCCTATCGAATTCGTCTAGGCACAATGACAAAGTTTCCATCGCCTTTAGCGATAAAGTGCTGTCGGATGCGAAAAAATGCGCGAGCGCTTCCAGCCGACAATATATAATGCATTCTACGGTCGACAAAGATAGACGGAGAGCCAATAGACACGCACATAAACACAAATTCAGCGCGTCACCAATTACCATCACCGCCAAAGAGGTTGAGGATGCCATCGGTCATGCTAAACCATCCAAAGTAGTGGGCACAGACGGCATAGCCATGCCGATGCTTAAAAGCCTAAGAAAAGAGGGTTTCAAATATTTAGCACATGTCTTCAACCTGTCTCTTTCCACCTTTGTCATACCCGAAAAATGGAAAATGGCCAAGGTGGTACCGCTACTAAAGCCTGGGAAACCAGCTAACATAGGAGAGTCATATCGCCAGTAGCCAAGATGCTTGAAGTCATTTTGCTCCCCCACTTCAAAGCAAATTTGCAGCTAGCCTGTCATCAGCATGGCTTCAGAAAACTCCATAGCACAACCACCGCGCTAAACGCCATCTGCACCCAGATAAATTGCGGTTTAAATCAAAACCCCCAAAATAGAAAAGCACTCGTTGCGCTAGATCTATCAAAAGCTTTTGATACGGTCAAACGTGGCACGTTACTGCAAGACATGGAAGGGTCTACCCTTCCCCTATGTCTTAAAATGTGGACCGCAAATTATCTGGGTGGTCGGCAGGCATCGGTGCAATTTAGAAATGAAACATCAAAACCAAGAAGAATTAAACAGGGGGTGCCACAGGGTGGTGTCCTATCCGCACTCTTGTTTAATTTCTACATATCTAAGCTACCTTCGCCACCAGAAGGAGTTACTATCGTTTCCTACGCTACCGACGGTCCTGCACCCCAAAATCTTGGGTGTGACGTTTGATCAGGACCTAAATTTTGGTGAGCATGCAGCCGCAATTGTACCTAAAATCCAGAGCCATATTAAAATCCTCAAATCCCTTGCTGGCAGTACTTGGGGAAAAGACAAAGAAACGCTCATTACCACATACAAAGCAATTGGCCAGCCGATTGCATGCTACGCGTCCCCTATATGGTCGCCAAGCCTAAAAATTTCCACTTTAAGAAGCTACAGGCCAGCCAAAATACTGCTCTCAGAACCGCCACGGGCTGTCTTCTTATGTCCCCAGAACACCGTCTACATAATGAGGCGAGAAAACTCCCCATCAGGGAGAGAAATGAGATGCTAACCAAACAGTTCCTGTTGAATACCCAGAAACCTGGGCATCCCAACAGACATCTGAATGATGTGCCAACACCGCCTAGGGACTTAAGGAGTCATCTCGGTAAGCATTTTGAGGAAATACGGCACCTGAGAACTCAGCCGTATGAAGCAAAAAAACACAAACAGGTCCTTGGTTAACTCCACAAACAGGCGTCGGACCTTTATGCCAGGAATTTCCCGATGATTCCAGTACTCAAAGAACAGTACCCAAAGCTTGCTTAAGACGAACGCATACTCCCCAGGGAAACGCGATTCACTCGGCTCAACTTCGTTTTGGATACTGTAACAGGCTAAACTCTTCCCTATCCTTATCAATCCCGACATAAAAAATGTATGCCCCGCTTGCAATTTGTCCCCACACGACACCAACCATCTCTTTAATTGTAATGTGGAACCAACGCCTCTAACACCCCTTTCATTATGGTCCACCCCTGTTGAAATAGCAAGTTTCCTTAGACTCCCGTTAGAGGATATTGATGACAATTTGTGATCGGTCGCACCTATTAAGTGGGGCGAAGCACTGCTACAACAACAACATACCACCATCGCAAGCCTTTTATATTGAAAGCAACCATTCTGGTTTTTTTATTTTTAACCATTTGGTCTTGAAGTGCTAAAATGCCGTTACTGAGGTATGAAATGAGTGAAATTAAACGTGTTTATGTTTATATTTCATCTTTCAAAACTTTTTTATTTTATTCATACAAAATTATCCTATATGTTTATCGGCAACACTCCTCCGTACATATGTAACATGACATGTTGAAAAAGTAAATTACATATTTGTTTATTTGCGAACCAATTCACCAGCTCACGCAGTCCGATTAAAATTCCATAATTTTATTGGGTCGTTTTTTTTTGTTAATCATATAAATTCCGTTTAACTCCGTTTCATTGCATGCCACACATGCGCGCCAAATTGTGATGTTTATTTTGTACAAAACGTAGTTAATATAAATTTGCAACCAGAAAACAGGGTGTCAAATATTGACGATTTATGTTTTTTTTGCATATTTTTTTGTAGCATTTTTACTTGTAATTTGTTGTGGGTAATAAATTTATGCGAGGTTATTGTGTTACCGGTCGCCGTCGCACTTTGTTGTTTGTATGTGGCCAATTGACTGCCGAAAATATGATATAAAATGCGTTGCGACTGCCTTTGTCGGCCCCCAACTGTGTTGGTGCTGTGCTGTGCTGTGTGCCGAATGTTACCGCCACTGTAGCGATTTATTGTGAACAACTTAATTTGGTTGCAACAGTGACCGATTTTTGACACAATTTCACGTGAATTTATGCGTTTATATGTATGTGTGTATAAATCAGTGGTGCACAGCTGCTGGCAGATTGTATATATTGAGTGTGTATATATAGAGAATGTTCGAGCATAGAACTCACCCATAAGATGTTGACTGCTTGGAGTATTGAACCTCTGCCGCAGCGCTCACACAACATGTAGGTGAACTCCGAATAATTTTCCGAGCTCTCGAGTGCACTACTGCATACTGGTCGGTCTTATAAGGAGTTGGTGAGCAAAATAATTCCAGTAGAGATATCAACGTGAAACTTTGGTCACGGCTTTACACATATGTGAGAATTATTATTTCATAAAATTGGTGCGGGTCCTTTATACCGACCCACTTTCACCGCATTCATACAAAAAGTAAGTAGATGTGGGGGGAAAAGTGGTAAGATGTGTCTATCGCAAATACAATGTTTAATAGGATTAAATAAAGAAATTAAAGTTATTAAAAGATCTTGCATGCATAACAATAACAAAACAACAAACTCACACAAGAGTTTAAATTTGCATATCGTCGACTGGATAAAGTAATGTCGTATGTTACATGTGAGCACATATAACATACGACAATAATTTATCAGGGTGAGGCGATCAGAAAACTGTCGCAGAAATAGTTAGTGGCAGAAAGTGGCAGCTGATATTATCACTTAAGAATTTTAAAACTTTGACTAATAATAAGATATAACAACTAAAACTTGAGCTGAAATTGAAATATTTGTGCAAATAAACACTAATAAAAGCAATGGTTTAATTTTAACCCTTTCACCCCTGAGTTTTTTTTCGAAATCAGCCGGTGTTTTCATCATTACGACAGTTAATCCTGTAATATGACTAAAATATAAGATGTTTGGCATACCTGAATCCTTACCATGATAGGGAATATTA
>JARSSU010002874.1:0-27491 GCA_029619165.1 Eurosta solidaginis | reverse complement strand
CGGCCGAACAATGGGTATCAAAAGAAAGGTGTTAATGAGTTTTTTAAAAAGGGAGTAATCCTTAGTCCTATAGGTGGACGCCGTTTCGAGATATCGCTATAAAGGGGTGACTCTAGAATGAGTTTGTACGATATGGGTATCAAATTAAAGGTATTAATGAGAGTTTTAAAGGGAGTGGCCCTTAGTTGTATATGTGAAGGCGTTTTCCAGATATCGACCAAAATGTGGACCAGGGTGACCCAGAACATCATCTGTTGGATACCGCTAATTTATTTATATATGTAATACCTGCCAAGATTTTAAGGGTTTTTTATTTCGCCCTGCAGAACTTTTTCATTTTCTTCTACTTAATATGGTGGGTGTCACAACCATTTTATTAAGTTTTTTCTAAAGTTATATTTCGCGTCAATAAAACAATCCAATTACCTTACCATGTTTCATCCCTTTTTTCGTATTTGGTATAGAATTATGGCATTTTTTTCATTTTTCATAATTTTCGATATCAAAAAAGTGGGCGTGGTCATAGTCGGATTTCGTTCATTTTTCATACCAAGATAAAGTGAGCACGTAAACTAAGTTCATTAAAGATATGTCGATTTTTGCTCAAGTTATCGTGTTAACGGCCATGCGGAAGGACAGACGGACGACTGTGTATAAAAACTGGGCGTGGCATCAACCGATTTTGCCCATTTTACAGAAAACAGTTAACGCCATAAAATCTATGCCCCTACCAAATTTCAAAAGGATTGGTTAATTTTTGTTCGACTTATGGCGTTAAAAGTATCCTAGACAAATTAAATGAAAAAGGGCGGAGCCACGCCCATTTTGAAATTTTCTTTTATTTTTGTATTTTGTTGCACCATATCATTACTGGAGTTGAATGTTGACATAATTTACTTATATACTGTAAAGATATTAAATTTTTTGTTAAAATTTTACTTAAAAAAAATTTTTTTTAAAAGTGGGCGTGGTCTTTCTCCGATTTTGCTAATTTTTATTAGGCGTACATATAGTAATAGGAGTAACGTCCCTGCCAAATTTCATCATGATATCTTCAACGACTGACAAATTACAGCTTTCAAAAGTTTTAAATTACCTTCTTTTAAAAGTGGGCGGTGCCACGTCCATTGTCCAAAATTTTACTAATTTTCTATTCTGCGTCATAAGTTCAACTCATCTACAAAGCTTTGTCGCTTTATCTGTCTTTTGTAATGAATTATCGCAACTTTTTCGGTTTTTCGAAATATTCGATATCGAAAAAGTGGGCGTGGTTATAGTCCGATATCGTTCATTTTAAATAGCGATCTGAGATGAGTGCTCAGGAACCTACATACAAATTTCATCAAGATACCTCAAAATTTACTCAAGTTATCGTGTTAACGGACGGACGGACGGACGGACGGACATGGCTCAATCAAATTTTTTTCGATCCTGATTATTTTGATATATGGAAGTCTATATCTATCTCGATTCCTTTATATATGTACAACCAACCGTTATCCAATCAAACTTAATATACTCTGTGAGCTCTGCTCAACTGAGTATAAAAATGTCTACATTAATAGTGGTACACCATATGTTTTTTCAAATAAGGAAACACACATGCATTCGTGTAATTCACTTCAACAGTTCAAAACTTACCGTTTTTTGCTCGGAAATTCGCTTTGCGCTATATTTCTTCTTTTCACAAATTCACACAAACTTCAATAATTATTAAACAAAAACACTATTTGCATTTTTATGTAATAATTTGCACCGCGGTAATTTCGGACACTACTGAACGTATTGGGCTGCTTCGTTTATTCTGCTAACGAATGGTGTTGAGGCCAAAGAAAACGCTCCAGCGATGTTTACACTCCAATGTCATTTATTCTCCTAATTTGAATTTTCTTAATGCTAAGAGCCAAAGCTCTATATACCTATCTATACAAAATATTCATGTATTTCTCTATGCAAAAAAAATGCACCGTAATATTGTTCGATGTCTTTTCAAAGCCTACTTTGTTTGTCGATCTGCCTGCTACATACATACATGTTGATATAAATATAATGCAAGTAAGTTTGTAGGTGGGAATAATAAGTAAGCTAGTTAAGACGAAAGTACATAAATTTTGAGAGCGAAAGAGCGTAGCTAAGTAGGTAACAAATCGTTTAGTAAATGATTAAACTATTATTGATGTATGTATGTTAATATGAAAACGTATAATCCGCTGGCTAAGTGGGATGAATCTGACCAAACAAATGGGTTTTTGGTGTGTTTTTCAAAATAATTTCACCATACATTGAGCGCTTTTCAGCGCCTTCAGGTAAAAAGATTATATTGTTATGTGATTGAATATACCATTTTAACTGGTTGTAGTACATAAGAATGCAATCTCTTAACCTGAAGGCGAGTTCCCAATTGGTCTATATCTCGAGTCCTTAGTTACCCAGCGAAAAGAAAAGCCCTCTTTTCATTAGCATTTATCAACAACTTACAATGGATACTCATGTGGTTCAAACACATCCTAGGGTTATCCGGGTCCACGTTTTGGTCTATATCTCGAGACCCTAGTCACGGAGGGGCATGAAAAATAATCTATACTATAGCAATCATCAACAGCTCCCATTTGCTACCCATATTGTACAAACACATCCTAAAGTTATCCGGGTCCACGTTTTGGTCTATATCTCGAGACCCTAGTCACGGAGGGGCATGAAAAATAATCTATACTATAGCAATCATCAACAGCTCCCATTTGCTACCCATATTGTACAAACACATCCTAAAGTTATCGGGTCCACGTTTTGGTCTATATCTCGAGACCCTAGTCACGGAGCGCATGAAAAATACTCTATACTATAGCATTCATCAACGCTTCCATTTGATACCCATATTGTACAAACACATCCTAGGGTTACCCGGGTCCACGTTTTGGCCTATATCTCGAGACCCTGGTATCCGATTCTTAAAATTTCAAAACACAAACCATCTACTGAATAGTCAGAACAAAGCCTAAAAATTTGGTTTGGATAGGTGAGCCCGTTCTTGAGTTATAAAATCACAACGAAAAATGGCATCATTTTTATATATATAGAATAGTAGTAACGTTCCTGCCAAATGTGATCATGATATCTTCAACGACTGCCAAACTATAGCTTGCAAAACTTTTAAATTACCTTTTTTAAAAGTGGGCGGTACCACGCCCATTGTCCAAGATTTTACTTATTTTCTATTCTGCGTAATAAGGTCAACCCACCTACCAAGTTTCATCGCTTTGTCCGCTTTGGTAGTGAATTACCGCATTTTTTCGGTTCGATATCGAAAAAGTGCGTGTAAATATGTTCATAGCGATCTGAGGTGAGTGCCCAGGAACTTACATAGGAAATTTCATCAAGATACATCAAATTTACTCAAGTTATCGTGTTAACGGACAGACGGACGGACGGACATGGCTCAATCAAATTTTTTTTCATTACTGATGAGTTTGATATATGGAAGTCTATATCTATCTCGATTCCTTTATACCTGTACAACCAACCGTTATCCAATCAAAGTTAATATACTCTGTGTGCAAAGCACGCTGAGTATAAAAATTCTAACGAGCTGACTAATATATCTACCATTAGTGTGACTTGACTATCATTTATTTTATTTATGTACGGCTTAATATGCTTAGCCACAAATGCAGCGCTCGTTTTAATGGCGGTAGAAATGTTACCAAAATTGAAGATTTTATAGCAACAATTCTGGTCTACAAACAAGCAGAAAACGTTTCCGATGAAATTGCGTTATTAAGTTTACCCTTATTGCTAGAAGGCTATGCTTCCTCCTGGTGGCAAGGAGTGAAGAGCGAAGTAGCATCCTTCAATGGTGCCATTTATCTTCTGCGGAGTGCGTTTTCTCCACCAAAACCGGATTGGCGAATATTCGCTGAAATAAATAGCGACAAACAAAAAGCTCTTGAGCAAACTGATGATTTTATATGTAGAAAAAGACAGCTTTTCTCGCAATTGTCCGAAAGACTCTCAGAAAAAACATGATCGATATGATTTTCTCGCAATTACTGTTAAAAATTAGGAAAAAATTTCTCGTGTTTCGGTGAAAACATTTCATAATTTGCTAGAAAAGGCAAGGGTAAGTTGAAATGATGTTGAAAGAAAGCAATGAAGTTCCAAGGATAGTTCATCCGGTTGATAAGATTTCTGGTCGCTGTTCGTACTGCCGAAAGAAAAATCATACGGCTGAAACATGCTTTAAGAAAATTGAGTCGGAAAAAGAAAGGGTCATGCAAGGTCAAGGAACCTACCTACAGTTGCTACGGGTGTTGAACCCCTGGGTATTAACGTGCTAATTGTCCAAAATGTAATAATACAATCCGATAGATAGCCCCCGACCACTCGATTTTAATTTAGTGAAATCGCCATAATCGGAAGGAATGTATCTACAGTCAGAATAAATATTAATGGCCTAGAAGACGAAGCGTACCTCGATACCGCCGCCCGAACAAGCATTGTCAGTCAGCAACTGTATCAAAAACTAAAACAAAAGCAGGTAAAATTCTAAAAAGTGTATGCAGAAATAAAATTAGGAGATGGCATACCTCGTAAGGAGATGGTTTACTCTACTATTGTCGATATTTTGATACGAAAACCCTTAAAGAGGATACGCTTCATTTGTTTGTCCAATGCAAGAAATAATCGCACATTACTCGGTATTGACTTTCTTGAACAAGCCGAAATAGTAATGGACTTGGCTCAAAGACAAAGATCGCCATAAGCTTCTTATGGAAGCGTGACCACACCTACTTTGAAATCCAAAAAGTACACTGTAAAAACTTCGAAAATTCATAAAATGATACTATTCCTGATAAAATAGAAATTCATTAGATTTTTTTTATTTTCAATTTTTTATAGTTTTTTTTGTTTATATTTTTAAACTATTTTTTTATAATTTTTAGGCTTTTTATTTTTTTCGTGTTTTTTAGGAGCAAAATAATATATTTTGTAATTCTGATTAAATAAAAATTCATTCATTCATTTTATTTAACCTTTTATATCTTTTTTTTGTTTTTATTTTTTGTATATTTTTTTATTTTTTTGTTTTGTTTTTGAATTTTTTTTTATTTAATAGTATTTAGGAAAGAAGGATTAAAGTTAGGATGAAGAATAATAAAAAGACTAATAAAGTAAAACAAACGAGGAAACTGGAGATATGAACCAAATTTAAATTGTCCGGAACTAATTTATCTATATCTATTTTGAGTTTGTGGTTGATATTTTAAGAAGCGCTGATTTGTACCTAACTCTATTTCTGATATTTTTTTTTATTTGCTAAGAAATGAAAAGGAGCTTCCACAAATATACGTACTACCAAACATTGAATAAAATTTTAAAATTTCTTGACGCAGTAAGGGATATTTCTCCTTGCTTATAACTTTCCAAAAATCATTGCCTTTTTAAATCTAGTAACTGTAGTTAAGAGTCGCATTGTAAGTCTCATAGCTGCATTTGGAGTTCTGGGCGCTGCTCATTTGCATCGCATGCCATGGGTATAAAAAAATTGGTAACATTTTCCTGATAATTTCAAAGTCTTTGAATCTTTTAGAAAAGTTATTTTTCAAGTCAGCGAGACAAGTTTTAAAAAAGGATAAATTGAAAGTTGAAATATTATATTCATTTAGAATCAACTTTAATGAAGGAAAGTGATAAAGTTTTGCTATGTACAGATCAGCTATAAGCACTTCAATTTTTTTTATATACCTTTCAATTGCGTTCACCATTTCAAAAATCGTTTTATT
This sequence comes from Eurosta solidaginis, assembly GCA_029619165.1. Taxonomy (NCBI): domain Eukaryota; kingdom Metazoa; phylum Arthropoda; class Insecta; order Diptera; family Tephritidae; genus Eurosta; species Eurosta solidaginis. Next base: position 21,711 of record JARSSU010002874.1, on the reverse strand, counting down.
ACTTCCTTGCATTGAAATATTTAAATGATTTAAATATTTTGTCAAATCTGTCAAAAAACAACATTTATATTAAATTCTTGTGACTTAATTTCTTTTAAAATATCATCAAAGCCTATCACTTCAGTTTCTATAAGTACAACAATTTCTTTCCTCAGTTCAAAAAATCGTTGCAAACATTTTCCCATCTAACATCCGTATACATTAACAAATCGCCATATTCGTTTCCGATTTCATCCAAAAATACCTTAAATTTTCTATGTGTTAATGAGATGTGCCGTCCTCTGATTCTGTTAACGATTTTTACGGCAACATTTATCGTATTAACACTACTAGTCCATTTTGCACACAGAGACTCCTGGTGTATTATGCAATGAAACGATGGAAACCGTATACCGTTTTTCAAGAGCTGGTCAACAAAGCCTTCTTTTTTTCCAACCGTTGCGAGTGCACCATCTCTACACACCGAAGATAACATTTTATTTTTTTTTAAAGGAATTAATGCAAAAATCTCCTCCGATATGCTAAAATTTCATCAACCATTCTTACTGCTAGAATGAGTTGACTTGTGTCGGAAATGTCGCAAGTTTCATCCAAGGCAATGGTAAAATAGCAACAGGAATTCAACTTTTCACCTAACGCTCCATCCAGAAAGGAATTTAAGTTTGCGATTCGGCGAGTCACAGATGCTGCGGAGAGAGAAACTTTATCTATAGTATCTGCCAAAAATGCACCTTCATCTCCGAAACAATGCAGCATTTCTTGGTAAACTTTTTTAATGAAAACTCCCTCTGTGAAGGGTTTGCAATTTTTTGCAATGCTTAAGCTTGCAATATATGAAGCTCTTAGAGGGCATTGTCTGGGAAACGTTGAATTTTAGAGAGCCGTGAGCCCATGAGTTCTCCATTATTTTTAATAGTAGTTTGTTTTATTAAACAGAATCTTTTTACAAAGTTGATTACAATATACAATTTTATTTTATAACTAAACTTTGGCGTAGAGCCGTCAGTTTATAAGTACTTGTAGTAGGTTTTTCTGTACATTATATAATAAAATATTTCTTAAATATAAGTTTCAAAATTCCTCTTCTAAAATTTGCTTCCTATATTTTAACGCTGATTTAACGTACTGATTCAATGTGATCCAGTTTTTACCATTTAGGTATTCATTAATCTCTTGGTGTGTTAATACACTTTTTTTTTAAATAATATTCTATATTCCATAAGTACGGGACAACTACCCAGAAAGTGTAAAACGTTTTCTTCGTTCCCGAGTTGCAAATTGGACAGCGATTATCTGGCTGCTCAAGATGAGGTTCGTAATTTAGTTTCAATAGTTCTCCTCTTACGCGAAACAAATTGCTGATCGCATATATGCTAAATTCATCTCTAAAATAATTAAGCTCACAAAGATTATGTTCGAGGACGGGGTAAGTTCGTCTTACTTCGCTAGCTTGAGCTTTTAACAGAAAATGTTCCCTTTTCACTGCATCTATTTTAGCTAATATATTGCGGTGCCAATGTCTCCACAAAGTGTTATCATTTATTAGAATTGGTTCACCGTACTCATTGGCAAGCGCATCCCACTTTTGGAAACATTGAGACCTAGTTTCTAGCAAGTGCATTGCGATTAGCTTTGGAAGACGGTTATTACCCATTTCCATAACCCTGCAAATATAATTGAAATGTGTTTTCAAGAAGTCAATATACAATTCTGGGAGTCCGGTTTCGAGATGAATCATATAGTTCGGGGTGTTACGCGGTAATCTGAACAGCCTTTTAATAAAGTACCTCAGCAACTTTTCTACTTCTTCGTAATATTCAATTCCCACACTTCTGATGCATAGCCCAATACTGTTCGTACAGCTGCTTCAAATAGTTTGTACTTATGACTATGAGGAATGTATTTTTTAGACAAAAAGATCTCCAGGTGCTGTTTATAGCGTATTTTGCTGATTTAAGCTTACTTGACAAATGTTTATGGTACGATGCATTGTACGTTATAACTACTCCTAGATACTTGTATTCCTTAACCTTCTCCAACTCGTGTCCACACAAATGCCACTTTTCATCTCTACAGTATCTACCTTTTGAGCCCCTGAATATAAGTACTTTTGTCTTATTCGTATTTATTGTAAGCCCCCAGTCACTACAGTACTCCTCTAGTTTGTTGATCATTTTCTGTAATTGTTTTGGGGTTTCTGCTAAGATAACTACATCATCGGCATACATAAGTATCTTTATATGGATGCCCCCAAACGTAATACCCTTTGGCAAGTGATTCACCAAATCGTCCAGGAAAAGCGCAAACAGTAATGGCTAAGTAGGCAACCTTGTTTAACACCCGTTTCTGTTGGAAACCATTCTGAGGCAGTGCTACCATCCCACACCCTTGCAACGTTATTTTTGTAGAGACTGCTTATTATTTCTAGCATTTTCGTTGAAAGACCTAAATTACTTAATTTGAAGAAAAGAGCATTTCGTATTATGGAGTCAAAAGCGGCCTTAAAGTCCACGAACAAAGCATACAGTTTTCTCTTCTTTGAAATGTAATGCTGAGATATGCTAGATAAACTAAAAATATGGTCGATTGTAGAGTATCCCTTTCTAAATCCCGCCTGGAACTCACTTAAAAGCGAATTCCTCTCTACCCACGCCGCTAACCTTTCATACAAAATGGAGGTAAATATTTTTGCAATGGCATTCTGAAAGGAGATTCCTCTGTAATTATTTGGGTCATTTATGTCTCCTTTTTTAAAAAGTGGGAATATAATAGCTTTCTGAAACAGCGAAGAGACCGAACCAGAGTTGTACATACTATTAAAGCAAGCTGTAAGCTGCTCTATAAAGTTAGGAGGGGCATGTTTAAAAATTCCGCGGGTATGCCGTCAGGCCCAGGTGCCTTATTATCTTTAGTTCTTTTAAGTGCGGTCTTCACTTCATCCGCCGTAATTTCGCAATCCAATTCCCGTACAGTCACGAAGGGCAGTGCAAAACTTAGGGTAGATACACTACTGTTTTGGTTTAGCAGAGAGGAAAAATGTGCTCCCAAACTTTCCGCATATAACTGTGCACTCTTCGCGAACCCCGAACCATTTAGCTTCTTCACAAACCCCCAGTACTCTTTACTGTCTTTAATATCGCCGAGTTTCATGGCCATATTTTTAAAATATACGTGTTTTTTATGTGTGCAAATTTCTTTAAATTCTTTGTTAAGATTTTGATATTCTCTCAAACTTTCTTGCGTACCAAGTCTTTTAGCTTTACGTAAGGCTGAAAAGGATGTCCTTCTGGCTTCTTTGCACTCATAGTCAAACCAGGGGTGCACGTTCTTTGTACACACTTTTTTGTTTTGACAGTGTTCCGCTGCCTTTCTTACACAATCCACTAGATCACTCAGTGAGTAGCTGCTGCTATTTATAGTACTTAACATTTGATTTAAATTATCTTTGTATCTCTCGGTTTGTTTATCATACCATTTAAGCCTAGGGAGTGGGTTCATAATGTTTGCGTTTACATTTGGTTGAGCCATAGTATTCAAAGTGACTGATAGTGGTTGATGATCAGAGTATAACATATCATCAACCTTGAAGGAATCTATTAATGTAATCAAATTGCCCCTGATTAAACAATAGTCGATCACTGAACAGGCAGTTCCTCTTAGAAATGTGATATCTCCTTCTTTATCACCAATTGCGCGACCGTTTAATGCAGTTAACGGAAACGAACTACAGAATTCAGCAAATTTTTTACCGTTCGCATCAACATGCTTATCCTTTGAAACCCTTTCGAATGAAATAGGGGAAGTTGCTAGTGTTGGACTACAGTTAAAAAGCTGTTCTTCTCACATCTCGCATTAAAATCACCCATCAACATAACGTTCTCAGTCTCCAGCTCAAGGACAGTCTCATACAGCGCATTAAAATCGCTTTCCCACCCATTACAGTTTAAATAGACCGGTAAGATATAAATTTGTTCTCGATAAAGACTCAATTCAATATACAAATATCTCCCTTCTTTACAAACTGACCTGACAAATTTCTGTTTACACGTTTTTTAATTCCAAACAGAGCTCCACCGCTAGCCCTTCCTCTCACATAATTTCTTGTCGCATAAACCCAAAATAACAAATAATCTTTGAAAATATTTTCAACGCTGTCCAATAGCTCTTCTATAAATGTTTCATACAACAAAAATACCTTGAAAGTTTTAATATATATTATAAAATCGTAATTAGATAATTTTGTTCTTAAACCTGCCACATTATATGCCAGGACCTTAACATTGCAAACCAACGCTTCTACATTCTTACTACTTAAACTGCTTAGTTTTTTGTGTTTGCATTCAAAGTTGCTTATAATCTATAAAGGCTGAGCCAATTTTATTTCAGTATACGACAGTATATTTTTCGCATCCTGCTCAATAGCCGTTTTCGAAGGGCTTCCACTAGTTCTTTCCGTGATTCTCCCACTAAATTTTCTGTGGAGAGTTCAGCATGACAACTCATATAATGCATTATCAAGTCGTGAGTACAAATTCGCTTATACTAGTAAACCAACATGCATTGTGCTTCCATTGGTAGTTGTGGAAATGAAAAATTCAACCTCCAATCCATATTAAATTTATTTTAAATGAAGGACGCAAGAACTGTCAACCTGTATCGCCAGTTCATTGCAGAAAGGAACGCTTTTTAACGGGTTATTAAGCTTACTATGTGTAGACGAACAGCACATTTTGTGTAATTCAAATTAAGCAACATCCACGCTATTCCAGATACACCTTTAGTTTTTATTCATTTAAGTTTTTAAATATCTAGCACAAAAATTTTCTTTTTGAAGTAATCAAAAATTTCATCTTCAAAAGATAACTCATTTATAATTTACAAAAATAAAGTAGATTTACTCAAGTAGATAACCTTATATCCTCTAAATCTATAATAACTATACTACTTACTTACTTATTGGCGCTTAACCCGTCGAAACGGTATGGCCGTCCAACAAGGACGCGCGCCAGTCGCTCCTCAGGCTCCGCCAACCGCGCCAATTGGTCCCACCAAGGGAGTTTAAATCGTAGTTTTCCCCCTGTCCTTCAACGGAGTAGGGGCGCCCTCTACCTCTGCTCCATAGGCGGTACGATAGAATACACCTCTGGCCGGAGCAGTCATCATTCATTCGCATAACATGCCTAGCCAGCGCAGCCGCTGCGTTTTAATTCGCTGACTATGTTGATGTCTGCGTATAGCTCGTACAGCTCATCATTAAATCTTCTTCGTATCGCCATCGCCAAGCGTAGAGGTCCATAATCTTTCGAAGAACTTTTCTCTCGAACACTCCAAAGCCGCTTCATCTGCTGTTGTCATGGTCCATGCTTCTGCCCCATATAGCAGGACGGTACGATAAAGTGACTTTATAGTATGATTTTAAATAATAACTTATATCTATACATATAAAAGAAAGTGGTGTTAGTTACACTATTTATAAGCTCAAGAACCGATGAACCGATTGGCTGAAATTGGTGGAGAGGTAGCTAAAACTAGGAGACGACATAGAATGTTTTTATTACCGGTCTGGCTAGGGTCTTAAGAACAAAAACGTGGGACCAGGGTAACCACTAGATGTGTTGTTACATTATGGGTATCAAATTGAAGCTGTTGATGTGTGCTTTGTACGAGTATTTTTTAACGCTGTGTGACTAGGGCTCGAGATATAGGCCAAAACGTGTACCCTGGTACCCCCAGAATGTGTGTGTAATATGAACGTCTGAAAAAGTTAAAATTAATGAGACGAAAGTTTGAGCTTCAATGTCTGACAATAATTAATTTATTGAAAAAATTCTTCTCTTTTATAGATAATTTCTTAACCTACACATTCATAATTATCCTAATACTAACAAACTAAAATATGTACATTTGTAATAGTGGTATGCATACATGTAGATTTGTATTAATACTATGCATACATGTAGATTTGTATTAATACTATGCATACATGTAGATTTGTATGCAAAGTCAGCAGATTGATATTCATGTAAAATGTTTGTATGTGAATATTTGGTTATTCACATTATTGGTTGTGTGTAATATTTTGGAGACAAACTAACATTGACGATCGGCGTGAACTGACAATGGTTTCATATTCGGCATCTATTGATGTTAGCGAACCGCTTACTTTCGTTTTTGCTAATGGCTTAGCGTCCGTACAGGCCGCCCAATTTATTTCTAAATATACTTATTAGTACTGCTTTCAGCCAATCATGCTACCAATTGGTCCTTCAGAATATTCCTGTTTAAAATGTGTCCTTTCAATGGGTTTATTCCACTTCGCCTTATGCTTTATTCATCCTTGTTGCCTTTTCTAAAACGTGTCCTTTAAATCCGTTTATTCCACTTCGCTTATGCTTACCCATCCTTGGTCACTGTTGTTGCTTAATTTTGTTCCTCATGTTATTTGCCTTCTGCATTTGTTTTCTTTCTCGTTATTTTGTGATAACATTGCACCATGTAGATATTTGATTTGGTTTTATTCGTATTTGTGCTGCGATAGCCGTTGTAATCCTTGTATTTGCTTATTATTTCAGGATCCTTTAAAATTCAACTTTTGCCCGGATGGTAAAATTGTTAACTTTTATACTTTGTTTTAAAATTTCCTGGGCAGGATCTCTGAGCAGCTAAATCTTTTAGCGGCATTTGCTTGTCAGCAAATCTTATGCTTATTTCAGATAAAACTGGCAGGATCTTTTCCTCCAGCAAGATCTTTTAGCAGTTTTTGCTGATTTCTGATCAAGCTGGCAGGATCGCCATGAAAAGTTAAAATTAATGAGACGAAAGGTTTCAGCTTCAATGTCTGACAATAATTAATTTTATTGAAAAATTCTTTCTCTTTTATAGATAATTTCTTAACCTACACATTCATAATTATCCTAATATTAACAAACTAAAAATATGTACATTTTTTAATAGTGGTATGCATACATGTAGATTGTATTAATACTATGCATACATGTATATTTGTATTAATACTATGCATTCAATTAGATTTGTATGCAAAGTCAGCATATTGATATTCATGTAAAATGTTTGTATGCGAATATTTGGTTAATTCACATTATTGGTTGTGTGTAAATATTTGGTGACAAAGTAACATTGACGATCGGCAGTGTATTGACCGGAGTGTGTGACTAAGCAAAATTTGTTAGGTGTGAACTGACAAAGGTTTCATATTCGGCATTCCATTGATGTTAGCGAACCGCTGTGTTAGGTCAATGTAATTTATGTCGCATAATATTGTAATATGATTATGCTATTACTAAAATGTATTGGCATAGAAGTCGTGGTGCGTAATGCCGCAAATGTATTGCATAGGTGGGCATGACGCATAATGCTACATGTCAAATAAAAGCTGTTACTGAGCTTTAAGGTAATTTCTTTGTGATATTCGATTTAGTCGCATCAACCTGCAAAACTGATAAATATGCATGCGAAGCCAAAATAAAGACATGAATTAAAAATACCCACATACCTCTTTACATACGACCCAATTTGATTTTCCTGAAATAAGGTATATAAATTGGCCTATATTAGTATTTACGATCCTTTTTTACGGGAAGTAGACGTGAGGCGGACTGGGACTGGGATTAGGACTAGGACTGGGACTGAGAAGCGGGCGGAGTGGTACTGGGACTGGGACTCGGAATGGGACTGGAACAAATACAAACCACTCTCTGGGACTGGCAATAAGGGATGAAGAGGAACTTGAGAGAGAAGGAGACTGCGAAAGAGATATAATGATACGAAGATAGAGATAGATGAAGCGAAAAAGACGCAGAGAGGAGTGAATAAAATTATTAGGAAAAAGTGAAGAGGGGGAGGACAGATTCAGACGGAAAAGTTTATTAAAATGTATGCAGATATACCAAATTTAGGGCAGAACGTCATGCCGGTCTGCTAGCTTTTTAGTAATAATTTTATTTATAATTTAAATTAAATATATTAACATTTTTAAAATTTTTTTAAATAACTGCCAATAAAATTTTCATTTTGAAATAACATACATGTAAAATAATTCAAAAATAATTTACAAAAATAAAGTATATTTATATCAGTAGATAACCTACAGCAATATTAAGAAAAAATCGCCGCCAGGTGGCGCAAGGACCAAAATATTAAAAAAATTGGTATGTGTTGCCTCCAAAAAGGGCTCCTACGCATTATTTAAGTGAGGATTTAAATGAGCCAAATCAGACCACAGATACGAGTTTTTTGAATATCTCGATCGTTGCGCTACTTAGCGGGAGTTTTTTTTTACAAAGCGATTTCTAGAGCCAAGCTAAATAAACCGTTTAAAAAACACGGCTATTATTTATTATATTCAGTTAGATAAGTGAGCGATAATCTGAAATTATATTCCCGTTAATAATGGTGAAACAAAGGATGCATGTATTTCAAACTTATCACTAATATGTATATTCCATGTTCAATTTTTAAGTTCATGTGAGACGAAATAAATTTTTGTCAGTGCACGTCTACTCATCATATTGTTTTCTAAAAAATAGCTACAACCCATCAGTGCACGTCTATTCTTCATTTGTTTTCTAAAAAAATAGCTACAATCATTCAGCGAGCAGAAATGGCGCTGGCACGTACACAAGCCCAGTCGGACTTGGTAGCTTTCAAAATTAACGAATCGTATTGTTTTCTTGAATGCATTTAAAAACACTTCTAAATGCGTTCAATTCAAATTGAATTTAATTTAAATTTTAATTATTAAATAAATAAAACCAAAGCTTCATTATTTTCCTACAGGTGAAGCAAGAATATACCCAAAAATATTAATTGAAAAGTAATTTTACACGAAATTATAGCAGTTTAGTTCCTAATGGTACAGCAGAATACATTCGATTGTTGGCGAGAGGATAGAATGCGTGCGTGCGGGGACGTGTGGTGCGCTTGCCTATGCGGTGCGCTTGCCTGAGCGTTGTATAAAAGCAATTGCGTGAAAGCGCTTATGGTGTGGCGATCCCTGCTCAAAGAACATGGCACTTTAAGGGTGACCCTGGTACAATTTTTGAATTTAAGTCACACGAAGCAAACGTTGAAAATTATGTTTCACTTTTTGAAGCCAACGTTGAAATTCATACGAGCACCCAGGACAAATTATCAAATTTTTTGGATTGGTTCGAAAAATCCAAGAGTGAAACATCAAGCGTGGCCGAAGATTCGTACGTATATTTGCCCACGAGTATAAAAAAGATTTTCGCTAACTGTTTACCGGCAAATTACAAATACCTGAAAAAAGTAACCACGAGGTTACTCAGTTAGATGAGATTCAAAAGAACCCCTTATAACATCTTATTATAAAGCATAAAGCAGCCTTTGAAGCAACTGCGAAATCAATACCTCATGTTGATCATTTCATTGACACCGGTTCACATGCTCCAATATCGTCTCCACCATATCGTATTTCACCGGCGATGAAGGCAAAGTTGAAAATAGAGCTCGATGATATGTTGCCAATGGTATCATTCAAGAGTGCGAGTCTCCGTGGGCATCTCCAGTAGTGCTTCTCCCTAAAGGGGATAACAAAGTAAGATTTTGTGTGGACTATCGTCGCTTGAATTCCGTTACCACAACTGACTCGTACCTTTCCCAAGAATGGATGATTTGTTGCACGCTGCTAAAGCTACACCATTTGTGTCAACGATGGAAGAGAATTTGGACATAAATCGTTTGATTATTGCACCAGGTGAAGGCCAAAGACTCCCTGGATGTCATTTAAGATAACTCTGAGGAACTGTCATTCGCAAGCATTTACGCTGGACAGAAGCGAACTTGTACAGAGACATATTGCAAGATTGTTCGAACTGAGATTCGTCGCTACGATAGAAGGGCTTGTACTATTCCTAAGCTTTTATATAATTACAAGAAGTTAGAACTGCTTCAGATTAAGAATAGTACATAGATTTGCCTACGAAAATTTTCTGGAACCAATCGAGTTACAGCCCAAAGTATTTTAAATGAAAATTTTGTTCAAAATTTGATACAGCATGACGATGGATATAGGGTTCTTGAAGGTGTAAAATCTTCTCCCAGCTCACTGGGAGGCAGAAAAAAAAGCAATTGCCATGATTCGCCAGTTCGGACTTCCAACCTTTTTTATAACGTTGTCTGCCGCTGAATCTCATTGGATAGAATTACTGGATATTTTGGGCTAAAACTGTGGACTCAAGAAGTATTTCTGAAGAAGAGGCCAATAATTTACCTACACAAGGACGATATCGTCTGATTCGATCAGATGCAGTCACATGCGCTAGATATTTCGACTATCGTTATCGTCAGTTGCTCAAGCTTTTTAAAGATAATGGAGGTATTTTCGACGAGCATTTTGTTGAGCACTTTTACTGGCGAATTGAATTCCAACAAAGGGACTCACCTCACGTGCATGGCATGTATTGGCTCAAGAGTGCTCCTGAGAGCGATCTTAGCGAACCTGAGTCTTTTCCAAATGCTTTAGTTTCATTGACAAATATGTCTCTACAGATGGACCCATAAGTCATTTGGAAAGCTTCATTCAGCACCAAAGACATAACCATAGTCGGTCCTGCACCAGGGAAATAAGAGGACAGCAAGTTTGCCGATTTGGTATCGTATATCCGCCATGCCTTCCACCCAAATATTATTGCCACTTCCAGATGACATTGAAAATTTGAAACACATAGGGAAAACTACTCAAAGATCAAAATCTTTTAAATGCTAATTTAACTTCTTCAGATATTTCCTGTTTAAATGATTTTGAGGCTTTTCTCTCTGATACGAGAATAAATTTGTCATTCGATGTATATTTACTTGCTCTCAGATCAAGTTTAACCAAACCGAAATTTTTCCTTAAAAGAAAGTTCCAAGACCGCTCAATTAAGCTTATAACCCCGTTATCTTAGAACTACATAGGGCCAATATGGATATTCAGTTCATATTGGATGCATACGCTTGCTGTTCCTACATAATAAATTATATAAATAAGTCAAATAGGGGTATCTCTAGGCTTTTAAATGAGGGCAATGGTAGAAGTTAATGCAGGAAACTACACTGTCAAGCAGAAACTTCAGCATATAGGTCACAAATTTATTTCCGGAACACAAATTTCCGCCAAGAGGGCAGTTTATTGCTGCATTGGTCTTCATCTTTCGGAAGCTAGCAATGCAGAAATATATATTAATACCTCTCGACCTGAAGAACGAGTGCGAATGGTGAAACCCAGAGCACAACTTCAGAATCTTTCTGAAGGTTCTACCGATATTTTTGTGGCGGGTTTGTTAGAGCATTATGCTGAAAGGCCTACTCTTCTCGAGAATGTTTGTCTAGCTGATTTTGCAGCTATGTTTACATTTGTAAAATCAGCTAGAACGGCACAAGGTAGCTCCGATTATGAAGAAGATCAGACCAATTCTAAATATTCTCGCGGAATTTTGTTCTCGCGGATTTATTTATTCCCGCGGAAAATTCCCCCAATTCTGTTCTCCTAGGGAGAAGAATAATTGGGGAAATAGGAATTTCGAATTTTCGAAGTCAGCTGTTTTTCCAATTGAAATTTTGTTGCGCATTTCTATTTTTGTTTAAGAAATTGAAAAGTTTAATTATTGCTGCGAGTTTGTTTAAAATTTAGAAATAAAATATGAACAATACACATATTGCATTTCATATGGTATTGACTAAAATTAGTAATGAATTCGTGCCACAGCAACATCGGCAAAGGAGCATAAGAAGAAGCAGACGGCGGGATAACACAAATCTGTTGGAGTTGTCTTCTTCCATTCAGCAAAGCATTTTCTGGCGGACAAGTAGAGTTGAATTCGTCTTTCGTCATAAGCCAAACTCTATTTAAGCCTTCTTAAAAAATCCTTGCACAATTTCTGGATGGCTGCATCAAATTTACCAAGAACTCTTCCGTTGCTTATTATATACTTTCGACTTAAAATGTATATATTTTAGCACAAATTTCTACAAATAAGTTCTTTCTTAAAAGAACTATTTTTCTTTAATTATTTTGATGCATTCCCTTTAATTTAACAAGTGAAAAACTCCTAAGAAATGGCAGAGAAATCTCCCTCTCACTCACATTCATAATACGTTTCCGCTTTTTGAACATTGTTCAGAATACGAGGAAGGGAGAAGTGAAAAATCTCACAAGGAATTTTTATTTAGAATACGAGGAATGGGAGAAGGGAAAAAACTCGCACGTAATTTTCGTTTAGAATTGGGCTGGTTATAGAAGGTGATAATTCTTTAGTTAGAGGAGTAGCAATTCCATTGAGGGATGTTAGTGGTTATGTAAGGAAACGTACCACACCGTGTGTAGTTCGGTCAATAAGCTTTAGTCCAGACACTGCCAGAGATGATTATTTCAGAGAGATGGCGATGCTCTACCAACCGTGGCGGGATGAACAACGGGATATTATGGATAATAATAATGAGCAAAACCTGCGTAGAAAATCGAATTCCTATAGCGGAAAATCGAAAATAATATGACGTGTTTGAACAGAGGGAGCTCGAAAATGTTCTGAGTAGATTAAGGGAGGAGGACGTTTCCATACCAGCTGAAATAGATAGGCTGGATATTGTTGACAATGAATTAGGGTACTGGCCCTTCCCGAAATAAACCCTGACATACATTTATTAAACCTTCAAGATAGTGATCCCGAAATAAATGAGAATGACTCCAATGGCACTCTTAGGCTCATTAAACTGCCTCCCTTAGTTCAAAAGTAATATTCCATTTAGTGGTATACCTGTTATTGTTTTTGGTGACACGAAAAATTGTCTCCTGTAGGCGATAGATGGATTTTTTCACCGAATCCGAGCGATAATTACAGCGTCTTAGTCGGTTCGCCATTATGTGATCTCTTTAAGTATTATGAATTGAATGAAATAATGAGATAGCGTGGAGATCAATCATTTTCTTTGCTTTAAGTAATAATGCCTCCGCGGCTATGACCAGCGAAGACATATTTTTGATTGCAAGTAGGGTTGTTAACTTTGACCAGGTTCCTGACGAAGCAATCCACTTATTTTGGTCAAATGAGGAATCTGCCAACTATAATGCCCTTAAACTGAGTAAAATTCCTTCTACAGCAATATTTTCAATTCGAAAGATGTGGTTAAAGGAATTGCCGTTAGTGGCCAATATGTTAATATCTTAGAACGGGTCAGACTATTCAAAACTTCGGAAACGCAGGGTCTTATGTATAGCTTAACACTAAAAACCACGGCCAAATATATGAAGACAGTGAATATCAACACAGGCGACGGTTTCGGTCAATGGTGCAACTGGCCAGCTTATGCAGATAGTTAGACTCGTCGTTTCCAATAACATTGTGGATACAATTTTTGGAACCTTCTGTTGGTTTGATGGCTAGATCGAAAAAGACTTATCCTAACGAGCCTTCGTGGACACCCATTGAGAAGACTGTTGGAGCCTTTCAACATAAAAGAAATGAACAGATAACAATTGAAATAAACTAGTTTCCAATTGCCCTGCTGAGGGAATAACAATTCACAAAAGTCAGGGTGCTACGTATAACAAAGTGGTTGTTGATACCCGACCTAGAATGTCTAGATCATCTTTATATGTAGCATGCAAGCGAGCTACTAGTGCTGATGTCTATTTATGTTAGGTAACTTCATCCCACCCAATCCCTTTTGTGAATCTGATGCTGTTTTAGGCAGTTCACTGATTTGACCACAACAAAAGCTTTGACCCCAACATTCAACTTTATGCTTTCTCGAACATCGAGCCTTCAAATTATATTTCATAATGTCCAGAGTCTTCATGCCCACATAAATGATATAAATAATGACATCCTGATGCTATCCTCGGATATCTTGTGTTTTGTTGAGACATGGAGTTATCCATCTGAACACTTTGAAATTCCTGGGTTTATTTCACTAAATGCTTAACGGATAGACAGCACCGAAACGGAAAACAGAAACAAGCGAGGCGTTGTAGTGTATGCGAGACCTAAAATTGCTTCCGCAATCGAATTATGTAAGGTGAAAAACATTTGATCTGGTCGCAAGGTTTTAGAAATCGTTGTATTCAAATGTAAAGAATATCACATATTGGTGCTTTATAGGAATTCCACATTCCCCCATCAGGCATTTTCAATCAGAACTGCGAAAAATTCTCACGACAGACCTGCATGAAAAAAATTCTTAATTTTGGATGACTTTAATCTATGCCTTAAGTCTAGAGATAACAGAATCCAACATCTGCTGAGACATAATCACTTTAATTCACTGCTAGACCCCCAATATTTCACCACATCTGCAGGTACCCAAATTGACTGGGCATTTTCAAATATTGACACAACCCATGTTAAAGCTACCACTTATGAAACAGTATATAGCTACCACGATAGAATCTGCACCTCTTTTTACGAAAATAGCGAAACTAACTAAGATAGATTAAGATATTTATATACTGTATCTAGTTAGGTACATATTTTTCTGATTCTTAAAATTTATTATATTATCAATATTATTAATTTATACAAATAAAAAAAGCCTTCAAGGTTCGATTCGAGCTTAAGGCCAGAACAATAATTTTTTTCTAATTATTTTGTATTTTTAATTTTTCTAAATTTGAAAAATTGTATTTTGTTTTTGGAATAGTAAGTAGAAAATTTTTCAGACAACCTGCCATAGCTGCGCAGATAGATCCATTTCGAAGGGTGCTAAGCCTTCATCATCAGTACGCTTTAGGCATGCTGCGCTAACCATTTAGCTATACAGCGGTGGTTTGTTTGACTGGCAAATTTGCTACTTCTATTCCTTTTTACCAACTATATTTTTTCAGTGTTGCGCCATCTGGTGCAAATCACTGATAATGCTGGATTTTGTTTATTGTCAATTACTTTGTTTGACATTCCCAAGTGCTCATGGTTTATTGACAATAAACAAAAATCCAGCATTATCAGTGATTTGCACCAGATGGCGCAACACTGAATAAATATAGTTGGTAAAAAGGAATAGAAGTAGCAAATTTGCCAGTCAAACAAACCACCGCTGTATAGCTAAATGGTTAGCGCAGCATGCCTAAAGCGTACTGATGATGAAGGCTTAGCACCCTTCGAAATGGATCTATCTGCGCAGCTATGGCAGGTTGTCTGAAAAAATTTCCTACTTACTATTCCAAAACAAAATACAATTTTTCAAATTTAGAAAAATTAAAAAATAACAATAATTAGAAAAAAATTATTGTTCTGGCCTTGAGCTCGAAGCGAACATTGAATCATTTATCAATAGCCGATAAAAACAAAACAAAAAAAGCCTTAGTTTTAAGTAAATATAAACTTATTAATAGAAAGTAAAGCTTAAAGTGTATTGTATTGAAAAAAAAATGTACTAACTAGTGATTACAAAATATAAAAGGTCGACTTTCATAATAAGATTTAATAAACATCGCAGTGATGAAATTAGCACGTATGATCTTACATACATAAATTGGTCAAATGTTTCTTTTCTTTGCAGGTCATCTAATATGCCAAGGTTAATCATTAAATATACACATACAATTCGACTGCTTTCCGAAATAAAATATTTTCTGTTCCTATTAATAAGAAGGGAAGGACTAGTTGTGATTCGGCTTTTTCCATTTTAATATTGTATAATATATTTCATTGTTCAATATCAATAAAATTTTGGATTTTTTAATGAGTATAGTTTTTAACCGACTCATTTCTAACTCTCAAACTTTCTTTAGTCGGCAATTAAAGGTTTTTTTATGAAGCTTTTATCTATATTTCGTCTTTAAATAGCACTCATGTCAAATCTGTGATAAACGCAGTTTCGAAAAATGTGTTGTGAGTTAAGGTGACAATGTGGATATCAATCAAAAGGTATTGAAGAAAGTATGAATATGGGAGGGTTTTTTATTTCAAAACCCCCTTAGGTTTGGGGATATTGGCCTAATAATTTTTACCATAGAATGTGTTTATACAATATAGGCGTTTGACACTTATTGTATTGGCGGGGACATAAATATAGGATGCTATTACTGTCAATAAATCATTTTGCTTGAGCAGGGGATTTTAGATGAAACAAATATTCCAAAAAAAGGGCAGGGTTATTATCGAAATTTTCCAAATTTTACTAGAAATAGCTTATTACCTGCATCTACGCACTTTCACAAAATCTTTTATATAAAGATGGCGATTTAACCGATTTTGTCCATTTTTACTGAAATATTTTCCTGTTAAAATGCATACATGTGCACCAAATTTTTCGTCGAGTTATGGCTCCAGAAACGTTGAGAATGCATTGTAGAAAGGGGCAGTGCCACGCCCATTTTTCCAGATTTTAATTTTTCCCATTTCTTGTTATAATGGCACAAAATACGATTGGTACAAACTATTTTTCGCTAAGATTTAACTTATTATTTTGCCTACGACCCTTTTAAAGTCATTAACCAATCTTATCCATTTTACTAGAAATATTTCCTGCTATAAGGAAAATTTTAGATAATAATATAATTTTGTTGCGATATGTAAATTTTTCTTCGAGTTATGGCTCCCGAAACATTGAAAATGCTTATAATTCAATTTAGAAAGTAAAATTCTATTGATACAAAGCTCTTTTTCGCTAAGATATAGCTTATTAATTTCGGCTACGACCTTTTCAAAATCTTTTATATAAAAGTGGACGTGTTCCTTAACCGATCTCGTCAATTTTTCCTAGAAATATTTCCTGCTACAGGGAAAATTTGTGTACCCAAATTTTGTTACGATCCGCTAATTTTTCTTCGAGTTATGGCTCCCGAAACATAGAAAATTGCTTAGTCATAAAAGGCGGTGCCGCGCCCATTTTTTAAAATTTGAAGTTTTTCGTATTTATTGTTATAAATCCACTTGGGAAATGAAATACCATTGATATAAAGCTCTTTTTTGCAAATATATAGCTTATTTTATTCGTCCACGACCCTTTAAAAATCTTTTATATAAAAGTGGGGTGTGTCCTTAACCGATTTCATTAATTTTTCTCAAAGCATTCCTTATAGTAAGGCAACCTCTCTGCCGAATTTTGTACGATAGGTTTAACGATTTTTGATTTATGATTAATAATATTTGTAAAATTGATTTTATCACAAGTGGGCGGTGCCACGCCCATTTTAAATTTTTTTTCAAATTTTTATCAGAGTCCATACGTCAAATTTCAACATTCTAGGTGTATTATTTACTAAATAATCAGGTTTTTGTGTTTTCCAAAATGTTATATATATAAAAAGTGGGCGTAGTTATCATCCGATTTCGCTCATTTTCAATACCAACCTATTCTAGGTCCAGATAAGCTCGTGTACCAAATTTGGTGAAGATATCTCAATATTTACTCAAGTTATCGTGTTAACGGACAGACGGACGGACGGACGGCTCAATCAAATTTTTTTTCGATACTGATGATTTCGATATATGGAAGTCTATATCTATCTCGATTCCTTTATACCTGTACAACCAACCGTTATCCAATCAAAGTTAGTATACTATGTGTGCAAAGCACGCTGAGTATAAATATCCAAAGATCTTTTCGAGTTAATACAAGAAAGCGAATCAAGCTCTGATTTTGATTTGAGGAAGACTTCTCTGACGCACCGACACGTACACATGCGAAGCTATTATTATTAGAAAAGTACTGTGTATTTTCTTAACGATTTCGCTTGATGTAACAATTCAGTTCACATAAATAATTTAGAAATATTAGCGAAGAGCAACCAATAATGGCAACCGCAGTACAAAAGAAAACTTCTATTACCATGTGTGCCTCTACAATTAGAGAAAGCTACAGCGGCGATCCGCTTTCCCTTGCATCCATTGTAGACAAAATATTTTTGATAGAAGGTTTAATGCAGGGATGCACCTTAACGTTAAGCTAATCGTTTATCAAAAATTTCCACCGTTTCCGTTGAAACAGTTCAAAATATTATCGATAAAAAAATTATCAAGATAAATTGTATCTCGTTTTTAACCGAAACGAAAAGCTTTCGTTAACGTTAAAAACGTCAACAAAAATGTGATACTTTATGTTTGAATTTTGCTGGCAATGCTATAGCCATGGTGAAGGCGAAAGGTGGTAACAGCGAGCGAACATACACACAAACTCCATGTAATTTGTTTGTGTAATTCGTTGGTGGTAATGTCAAAAATACTCTGAGAAATGTTCGTACTGTCAAAATTCATTAGAAAAGTTGCAATCAGCTTGGCTAATGCTTTCACCTTTAATGACTCCGCCATCAATCAGCTTTGCCAGCATAGTTTGAAATTAATAATCAACATTAACGATTTGATTTCGTTTTGGTATGGCAGAAAACGAAACAAATCATTTCGTTAATTTGACGTTCTTACGTTAATAAACGAAACGAAATGACTTTGTTTCGTTTATTAACGTTAATTATCGTAACGAAATGATATCGGTTCGTTGGTTAAGCACGCTGGTTTAATGGAACCCAAATTTGACAAATACGTTTCATTGTACCTTTCATGAACATGAAATGGTATATTAACTTTGGTCGATGTTTGTAACGTTGCGAAATATAGAAGATAGACTCACCATTAAGTATACCGAATTGATCAGAGCGCCGAACTGAGTTGATATAGCCATGTCCGTCTGTCCGTCCGTCTGTCTCTTTGAACGCAAACTAGTCCCTCAAATTTTGAGATATCTCAATGAAATTTGGCACAAGGATGTATTTTTGATTATATTAGACATTTGTCGGATCCGGTAGGATCGGATCACTATAACATATATCTCCCATACAACCGATCGTTCAGATAAGACGATTTTGGTCATTCCTGCCGCAATTTAGAAAGTATAAACAGTGAAACTGGTGATATATATTCTAATATATCAAGGAAGATTTCCTGGAAAAATCACTTTGATCGAAGCTATGTATAGTATATATCCCATACAACCGATCGTTCAGATAGAAAGATTTTGGCAATTTCTGCCTTAATTTCTAATATAAACGTTAAACTTGGTGATATTATTCTAATATATCATAGAAGATTCATGGAAAAATCATTTCGATCGGAGCTATATATAATATATATCCCATACAACCGATCGTTTAGATAGAAAGATTTTTAGCCATTTCTCCCTTAATTTCCAATATAAAAACGTTAAACTTGGTGATATTTATTTTAATATATCATAGAAGATTTCATGAAAAATCATTTCGATCGGAGCTATATATAATATATATCCCATACAACCGATCGTTCATATAGAAAGTTTTTTTGGCCATTTCTCCCTTAGTTTCCAATTAAAAACGTGAAACTTGGTGATATATCTAATCATAGAAGATTTCCTGTAAAAATCATTTCGATCGGAGCTATATATAATATATATCCCATACAACCGATCGTTCAGATAAGGGGGTTTTTTTGCCATTTTTTATTTTATATTTATCTTAGAATCGTTTAGGTATGTACATCTGTTCACTATATATTTCTTATCTTATACATCCGATTATTTGGAGATTACGAACGGGATAAGATTATTGTTCAGCCCATTCATGAAAGGTATGAAGTCTTCGGCACAGCCGAAGACAGTCCCGTCCTATTTGTTTATTTCTTTTCATTTATTTTTGAACTATTAGTACAATAAGACCATCTTCCGTCTTTTATAGTAGCAAAACATTATTACATAAAATTTTGTATAAACATTTCTCCCGGGGAGTGGAATTTGACCCGCAATCCTTCGATGGTTGAAGAGTTACAACTCATTCAGCTACGTCATGCCAAGTTGTTGTAACTTTATACATACAATGAAAAGTTTTTCAAGAGTACCAAGATTAGTCATAGTACGTGGACGACCTATCCGCCATAATAAATGAAGATGAGGTGCAAAACACACTTGATGCTTAAATTCCTATAACAAACATATAAAGTTCACAACGGAACTCGAAGACACGGAAAATTGCCATATCTTGACTCAATTATTATTCGACGAGGCACCAATTGAGTTAAAGTGTATAGAAACCCACATCTACAGGACGAATCATTAACTTTCATTTCGAACACCCAAAGACGATGATAATGAATACAGCAATGGCTGTATACGACGTGATGCTAAATATAACAGATGACGCTTAACACGAGAGATCAAAGAAGAAGTAAAGTTATATTGAAAATCAAGATTTTCCTGAAATATTACAATACCCTAATTAAAATGATGTACATCACAAGCTAGTCCACGGGAATCACCAAAAACCTGACTTTTCAATCAATATCTTATGTACCAAATTTATCAGAGCGCTTAGCAAACTCGAATTGTTATAATAAAGAAAAAGTTAGAATAGCGCACAGCCAATTAACACATTAAAAAATATATTCAACAGAACAAAATCTAAGTACCTCAGCGGATAGAAGCAATGTGATATATAAATACCATGTAATGGAAATGACATGGAATCATGCAATTATATATATGTGGGGCACAACCAAAGCCAAATTAAAAACTCGACTAGCCCAACATAAATCAGACTTTAACATTGCCACGAAACAACTCACCATAAAACAGCACTTATGACACACTGTACGACGAAAACCACTCTCCGAACTTTAGCCAACAACATACTTCAGAAGCGAAACACTATAATAAGAGATTGACTTATAATGTACTTCATATTTTAAACACACCGACTAACATACAAATGAATTACAAAACGGACATTGATAACTGCTCGAGCTACTACAAACACTTGATAACAATATGCGCACAGTGACTAACTCCAGTTTAAACAGCGAAGACGTGTAAATATGTATGTAGAGAAATGTTCATGTTTGTTTAATTTTTATGTAAATTGTATTTTTATTTATGTTTACTGTAATTTGTTTAAAGTTCAAACCCTGAGGACGGTTACCGTGTAAAACCGAAATATATTGGTAAACTAAAACACAACAATTTTTGTGTAAAACTTGTCCTACACAATTGCTTCATCTTGCGATATTTTATTATTTTTGCACACAACATATTTTGTATGTATTATGTGTAAAGTTATGCTTGTTGTAAGGCGGTTTCAACGAAACTTGGATTGTTGCTTTTTGCTTTTGTTCTATTATAGAACTACAAAGAATTACTCATGCTGCTGATCTATTTGGTAGGAATTAAGCGGGATGCCCTTTGCTTAAAACTGTCTACTACGCGGAATCGTCACCAGTTACTTCAGTGGACTCCCTAGTCGGCATCACTCTCTCCAACACTGAGATTGTATAATACCGAGTATAGTTGACATTTTGTTTTCTCGTTATGTTCGTCATAAGACGAATTTTGTTGTCGATATCATCTCACCACGTGAAGCACGTTTTTATTTTGCATTTCTTTGCTGACTAAACGAGATTTTTAATATACGTATAGAGTGTTTTGTGGTGTAATATATTCGTTGGAAGACAATACATTTCGCTGAGAACATTATTGTTACGATCAGCTATAACAATTTGGCACCCCTTGCTGAGAACCTGACTTCGCAATTTGGCATTTTTCATATTGGTATCATAACCTCAGATAATTTATCACGCCACTTTTTCGCGTCACCGAGTATAGTTAACGATTGGTTTTACTATTGACCGTTTAATCACGCCACTTTTTTGCACAGTAAGTAATACATTTTGTACAGACCTGCAATCACGCGCCACTGGAACGCGAGAAAACGTATCAAAATTAATTCTCTAAAAG